>JAQPPZ010004218.1:0-15236 GCA_028583015.1 Wollemia nobilis
GCAGAAAATATACAAACCTAATTTCCAAAGGAAGAGTTGTAATCAGATGTAAATATCATGACGTAGTATTTTTATGTTTTGAATGATCTATCTATTAGTTAATATGTTGTACAAAAGCCAATGAATACTTTGTTTTCAGTTCTATTTTAATACTTCCTTTCTGCAGCATGCCTCTATGAAATCTCATATCCATAGAATTTGGAATGTTGTTCCTCGACCCTCTGGCACAGTAGGCTGGATTCAGTGGTGGAATGATGCTATCTCTCATACTACTATTGTTCTTCGCATCCTTGGCAAGGATGTGTCTAAACGAAGGAGGAAAGCTAATTCAGTTTTAAAGGATGAGTTAATCAAAGCTACTCTCCGTCTGCAAGCTAATCCTTTCAATTCTGCATACCAGGCACATGCTGCTACTCTTCGGCATGAAATTCATAAGGCATAGTTGTATGAAGCTAGAGGTGCTCAACTCAGAGCACGACTGAATTGGCTTTCATTTGGTGATAGGGTTTCTAAGGAGTTCTTCAAGCGCCTCCGGCCCCCTATTCATTCCACACAATTTCAAGCCATTCAGTCTGAGGGAATCAGGTTCACTAATTTACCTGATATAATTCATACTTTTGTGTTACACTCAAAATATTTTTGCTTCTCAGCCTCTTACCTCTGCTAGAAAAAAAGCTCTTGATGCTTGTTGTGTTGTTTTTCCTCAAAAGCTCTCGCTGGATCACCGAGATTGTTGTGATGCACCTTTAACCCTGGAAGATTTGAAGAATGCCCTGTCTCAAATGGCTAATGATAAGGCTCCTGGTATATGCTTGGGATATGCTTGGTTCTGATCTGTTACATTTCTATAAAGAAGCTATGATATCTGGGTCTTTAGGACACCTCATCAATAAAGGAAATATCAAGTTTATCCCCAAGCCTGGAGACCCAGAACTTATTACCAACTGGCGCCCTATTACCTTACTGAATGTAAGTTACAAGATCATTGCTAAGGCTTTAGCCTTAAAACTTCAGCCTATTTTACCTCTTCTCATCCGACCAGAGCAAACATGGTTTGTCAAGGGCATGTATATCTTGGACAATGTGCTTGCTGTCTGGGAAGGCATGAAATGGGCTAGAACTTCTGGACAGGATACTCTGTTTATCAAACTTGACTTTGAAAAAGCCTATGATCGTATTGAATGGAATTTCATTATTTCCCTCCTCCAGGCTCTTGGCTTTGGCCCCTATTTTGTGCAATCTATTAAAATGTTATTCTGTGATGCTTCTGTAGTCCTCACGATGAATGGCCAACACTCTGCTAGTATTCAGCTGGCTTGCTCTGTCCGACAGGGTTGCCCATTAGCCCCTTCCCTGTTTATTCTAGCTGTTGAAGCATTTGGCTACCTTTTAGCCCATAAAACTTCACAAGGAATTATTAAAGGTATTTCTTTACTCCGCTTCCTCTCTTCAAATGGTGAATGGCCATTTTGCTGATGATTCTTTTTGACATTACATGAAGATGAGCGATCGAAAAATGCAACTTTACAATGCCTTGAGACTTTTTGTTTAGCATCTGGTTCTAACATTCAGTGGAAGAAAACATCTTGTTATAGACAAGCTCAAACGCCACTTCTTGAGTGGTTAGCTTCTTACTCTTGGCATTGGATCCAACTAGGAGAATTATTCAAATTCTTGGGTATTCCTTTTTCCTTCCAGGCTTCTCCTGCTCAACTTTGGAATATGGTTGTCCAAAAAATTGAGAAGAAGTTGGACTAATGGTCTACTAAAAATCTTTCCTTGGCTGGTAAGTTTCAAGTTTGCTCTAAGGTGCTAGCTTCTACACATGTCTATTACTCTTCTTGTTGGGTCCCATCTAACAATTGTTACCAGAAGCTGGACAAGCTCTTACGAGATTTTCTTTGGGCTTAAAATAAATGAAAATAGGGTTTTCATAGAGTTGCATGGAATGTTTGTTGTCTTCCTAAAAATATAGGGGGTCTGGGTTTATTTAACTGTCATTTTTAGGGGTTTGCTTTATGTGCTAAATGGATTGTTAGAGCACTTCAGGGTGATGAAGCTTGGAAATTTCTTGTACGACACTACCTCTCTTCTGGCCTACCCTTTGGGAGGAAAGGGTGGCAGGACCTGACCTTAAAAACCATTTTGACATCTCCAAACGCATTTAAATTAATAGGTTCTTTTGTGATGCAAAGTATCTGGAAGGCATGGGAAGCTTTCAAACCTAGGATCCAATGGCAGGGTAAAGATAAATCTACCAGAGCATCTATATCCACTCTAAGTCCTTGGTGGTCTCCTGTAGTCACTTCAGAGGGCCTAATTTTGGCTCAAGTTCAATGGGTTAGAGCATTACGCTTCTTCAAAAAGGGTATTGTAACATTTTCAAATTTTTTTGATGCTCATACCAAGCATTGGTATTCTTGGGATCAGTTTTGCCAAAAGTTTGGTCTTAAGCCAGCTGATTGAGCAAATTTTGATGTGGTTATCGACAACACTCCTTTCTCTATTTGGCTACATTTTGGTAAGAACTTTCAACAGCATTGGTCATCTGATTGGTGTTGGCCTAATCATACTCCTCTGGTGAAATATAAACCTTCTTTAGGGTATCATATGTTGTCCCCTCATTCTCCTCTGGTTGATACTTTAAACCACTGTTGGGATCTAGTTTCTTCTCAATCTAGATGGAGCCTTCACTTTTCTGTGGTTTGGTAGTCCTATCTTGAACCTAAGCATTGTTTTTTTGCTTGGAGTTTATTACATCAAGGCCTTCCCCTTGGTCATAGGTTACAATATATGGGGGTTGCTAATCTTGTTTGTGCTTTTTGTAGAGGTATTGGCAATTTTTTTCATGTGTTTTGGGCTTGTCAAACAGCCAAAAATGCTTGGGATTGGGTTCTTTCTTTCTTCAATTCCTTTTTACTGGAGCAATTTTCTTGGGTTAATGCACTACTTGGGGATCCCCTAGATTTTTCTCTTCCCCTCAATGAAGTTTGGCATATTTTTTGTCTTAGTATTTTATATCATCTCTTGAAAACAAGAAATAATATTCTCTTTGGGAGACAGGAGGCTTCTACCTCCTTCTCTGTTGCTGCTAGATATGCTCTCTTCTATGATTTTTGGTTACAGATCCTTACTCAAGTGGAGAAAGTTAAGGTGGAGCTGCAATATCTTAGATCACTTCTGGATCATTGGGCTAATGCACCTTGCTCTGTTATCCAGCTTCCTTCCAGCAACCATGTGTCCAAAACTCGTGGCTTCTCTCGCACAGGCTCACCTTCAGCTCGTTCTCGTAGTGGTTGCAGAGATCATTTATCTACTCCAACTTCTTAGCATCATTGGTCTCCACTGTAGTCCAATTCCACACCTCTAGTGGATGGGATGTTCACTTGATTCCAATTGATCCAGTAACTGCATACACTTGTCTCTGTTTTGTCTTCTTTTCTTTACTCAGTTCTGATGTAATATTGGCTTTTTGAGTTGATCCATGTGATCCTGTAATTTTTTTGGGTGTGTGCCACGGGGTGTGTTAATTCCACCCAACATTTTTGTATGAAAGTGATTATTTCCAATTTTATATATATATATATATATATATATATATATATATATATATATATATATATATATATATATATATATATATATATATATTCAAATCCTATTTTTATTTTTTTATAATTACAAGGCGCCTTTTCTTCGTAAAGAAGCCAAGAAGAAGAAATGAATCAAAGTAAACAAATGTTGTATATTTTTAGTTTAGTTATAGAGGAAAGTTTTTTTTTTAAAACCAAAATTATTATTTTTATGTATATATTTACAAGTATACAATGATAATAAAAATTAATTTTCTAAGGAGAGGGATTAAAGCCCCTTTCCAAAGCCTAAGCAATAGTCATTGGCCATGACTATTTTATTGAGGTCTATTGTCTTGTCTTTTTTTTTTTCTTTTCTTTTTTTAAGATTTGGTTTATTTTCGTAATATATTTATTCAAATATTATTTATAATTTGCATTCAAAGCAAAATTTTACATTTATTATTCAAATGAACAATCATATGATCCTTTTTTTCCAAGTTAAAGTTTTCTTATACATTAACTTATTTATAATCAACATTTTTGTTCATGAATTTATGCACTATCCATATTCTCATGTGTAAACTAATTACAATCATGTTTGTTAAGAGACTAACTTATACAACACTACAATTAACATGTAAAGTATATTCACTAACTTTTGTGCAATAAACATTTGTATTTATATATTTATGTCAAACTCACATATTTACACTTAATACATAAAATGTGAACATGCATTCACATATATAAACTATTTGCAATTGCATATTTTTTTAAAATAATTTTTAAATATTGACACCTAAAAACATGTTTTTTACATTCATAGAAACATTTATATGACCCATATGTATTTCACATTCATAAGTACAATTATAAAGCTTTATGAAACTAAACTTTTTTGTATTATATTACACTATAATATACAACACTACAATTAACATCCTATGCATATTCATTAACTTTTGTGCAATAAATATTTGTATCTATAGATTTATGCACAAACTCACATATATAAACTCTTTGCAATTGCATAATTTTTGTAAATTATTTTTTAAATAGTTAAACACTTAAAATTTTATTTTATACTTTAAGAGAAATACTTATATGACCCCCATATGTATTTCACATTCATGAGTAGAATTAAAAATCTTTGTGCAACTAGACATTTTTGTATTCTAATACACTATCATATACAATATTACAATTAGCATGTTATGCATATTCACTTATTTTTGTGAAATAAATATTTGTATTTAAATATGTATGCACAAACTCACATATATAAACTCTTTGTAATTGCATAATTTTTGTAAATTATTTTTAAATATGAAACACTAACATGTTATAAATATTAAATAAATATTTATTTAAGACCCACATGTATTTCACATTCATGAGCACTATTACAAAGTTTTATGCAACTAATATTTTTGTATTCTAGCATTTAAGTATGACTAACATTCAATGTATAAACCACATTTACATATTTTAATATTTATGAATTTATGCTTAATTATCATTCACATGTATAAGCTATATGTTGACTTATTTAATTTCTGATTAATTACACATTTTTATGGAAAACAATTAACATATTAGGTAAATGAAGATAAATATGACCCACATTATTTGGCATTTACAAATATTTTACACCGATAATATTTGTATCCATGAATTTTTGTACAAATTACATTTATAAGTTATAAGCATTCAATTTAGACTTATATCAAACATTTTTTATGTTTATATCAAGCAGTTGACATGTTAGTCATATTTAAATAAACACTTGTTTAGATTGTATGTTTTTTAAACAATTTAAGTTCACAATTATATTTATAAAATTTTATGCAACTAATATATGTTTATATGAATGCAATTACACATTAATAAAGTTTCATGTAGTTAACATTCAAACAATTGTACTTATATATTTAAAATCTTCATAGTTGCTCTAAAGTATCTAAACTTCTTGTAATTATATTTAACTTTATAGAATTATTTAATCATATTTGTAAATACTATATAATTAATTTATTATAGACAAATATTTAAACAACATGGTAATGTAAGTATGTAGCTCTTACAAAATTAACCTTTAAAATTCTAAGCACTTTCACTACTACGTTGTTTATTAATATAAAATAATTAGTAATTAATAATTAAATGAGATTGAAATAATTAATAATAGATAAGATTGGAACTAGGATGATGAGTGAGGGTAGTTGACAAGTAAGGACAGGGTTGGTAGGGGACGATGAGTGAAGATGGGATGGGTAGGGTAGGGGAGGCCAGATAAGCTTCCACCTTCATGTGGTTGGCCTTGTTAGTAGAGAATAACTTCTTAAAAATAAGAGAAGTTATTCTTGAAGCAAAAAGAAACTTAACTTGTAAAAAAAATAAAAAATAAGCGTATACTTAAAAAAATACAATAAAAAAGAAGCTTAAAATTTGTAGTTAAAAGTGAATTTATAAAAGAATTTAATTTTAATGTTATACATTAGGATATCTAATGGAATTTAAAAAATAAGAGAATTTTAATGTTAATTTTATAAAGTAATATTACTTCATAGCATTGATTATTATAATTAATGCTGATTTGGTGTATTTTTAGTATTTGGCTATACTTTTCTTAAAATGAGTATTGCTTTAAATTTTGAGCTTTGATATTTATTTTTAATTATACATGGTATATATCTAAATAGTTGAAAATAAATATATTTATACTAACCTAGTCTTTGAATTAAGTTATCTAAAATGTTAACTGATTAATAATTTGTATCAATATGGGAAAGAAGATGAAGATAATATACCTTTTTGTGAGGTTTTGGCATTCTCGTAGTCCTCGATAGGGGAAATAAGATGAAGATCATCTACCTAAAAAAATGGTTTCACTCATTTGACCCAAAATTTTCAATAACTTTGCATTGGACAGACGCATAATGAGTAATAAGTCTACTAGAGTTACAATTCTACAGTTTAAGGTTTCTAGATTTTTTTCATTTTTTTTTCTATGCTTAATTATGTTGTATATTCACCCTTTTAGGGGCTGTTTTTTGTTGGACATTATTTTTGTAAGGGGTGTTGAATAACTGTAAATTGTTTGTTGGGGTTCCCACATCTTTTTTTTTTTTGTAAAAATATATTTTGTTATTTCTTTAATATAATTCTTTTTTACATTAAAAAATAATAATTTGTATCAACTAATTATTATTAGATAACTTTTGAAAAAGAAAGTGTGATATTTTCATTTTATAAAAGAATTGTTCTTCATTTCTTAATATTTTCTTAGCATTTTAATATATATTTTTAAAGCTAAAAACCCCTTACGGGGCTTCATTGGTCTGAGAGACCATGAATAGGGGATTCTACACCATCAAAGTCACCCGGGAGTCGCACCTGACCCTACCCGCACCAACATTATCAATTGGATTTTTGATATCCAATTCAGCTTTTTGGTAGGGTGGATATTTGAACATGGGACCTCCCTTGGAGGATTGCCCTCTCTTCTCCAACTCACCTACAACACCTGGGTACATTTTAATTAATCATTGTGCATTTTTATTTATTTATTTTTTTGTTTAGATTATGGAAATAGGGTTTTGAAAGGAATCCCTCAATATTTTACATCAACTTCACTAGGATCAAACTAGAAAAGGTCAATTTAACCAATAAATATAAATATATAAATATAAATATTCTTACAGTAAAGCAACCCAAAATTTGGGATCCACCATCTGGTAAGTAAACCTCATATAGGATCTGAAATCAACAACCAGTACCAACATCTCATTCACCCTTAGTAGGGGAGATTTTAAACACATCCACACTGAGTTGTCTACTGAGACACACCTGATACTCAATATTTTTTTAGATTCAAACTAGAAAGGTCTCCATAGGCTACCTCAAATATGCAATCACTCTTCTTAGGTTTTCCCACTTTTCTTTTGATTCTTGTGGTATTACATGACTTTCGATAACTCCTAGTTTTAGGGCCTGGGGAGCCCTTCTCTAGAATAGGGTTAGAGGAGGTAAATGGAGATGCCAATGGGCTAACCTATTTTGGAGGAACCATCGGACTCTTCCTCACCAACTTTGGGGAATCCGATGGAGTCTTCCCTACAAAATTTAAGGAAACCGAAGGATACTCCACTAGTTGTTGGATTACGGGCTCCTCCATAGCTAGACAGTCAAAATAATTTTGTAGGGGGAGGGCAGTGGGACATGCCACTCTCTTCCTAGAATGACCAGAATCCAAGACTCCCTGCAATCTAATGAGGGGTTCTCGGTTCAACTCCTCATTATCGATGAAAAGAATGGATGGTAGAAGATCATTCTCCTAAAGATCACTACTAAGCCTAGCTTGCAAAGTAATATTGTCACTCAATAGAGGGATCAAAGTCCATTTTTTATTTTATTCCAGATTTATAGGCTTGGGCTTAAGACTTATAGGGCAAGTGCTTTGGATATGGTCACCTTTGCAAAAAAACTGATAGGTCCTAGTCTTGTTCTCAAATTCTATAGTTTGGACTCAGGATCCCAAATGTTTAATGAGTTTCACAAAAGATGGTAAAGTCTTATTAGAGTCCACCAATGCCAACATAAAGCATCTAGGACCCATGCAAGGAGGTGTGGTCTAGGGAGGTAAAGTCTCCAATGACACTAGCCACCGCACGAAATCATCTTTATCCCATAAATGTAGAGGAAAATCTAGAAGCTTTATCCACATAGGGATGGTGTTGATTCACTAGCTTTTATGCAATAAACATTTGTATTTATAGATTTATAAACCCTTTAAATGAAATATAAATTACATAGAGGTATTTGGCTTTATAACTTAGGGACAACATTGTAACCCATATTTTATGGATACCTTCCACAACAATATTAGACTCACATATTTCAATTGGTTCAACCAGAATTCAGTCAAAAATATTTTCCATTTGCAGGTGACTTCCACTAGTGGTAGCTTAAGGTTCAATTCACTTTATCTGAAAGCTACTCCACATCGTCGCTCATAATATTTTTAGAAGTCTAATTATGGGATCAAATACAACTCAATGCATTTTCTCTCTTTATATCTATGTCATATAGTACAAAGTTTCACACAAAAGCAAGGCATTCAAAAGCATATATTTTTCATATACAATCCAAAATTTCACATAGAGACTTGGCATATAGAAGCATATACTTTTCACATCTATAAATTTTCATCATGAATTTTCACTCATACATTCCCCAACACAGGTGAACATCTAGAATAGAAGGTAATTCAGTCCTCAAATTCTAAATTTTTGTATGAATACAATCTGGAGATGCACTCACAAGCAATCTTGTACCTAAAATACAATCTCATTTCCTCACAAATTCATTTATTATATTGGTTTTCTTTCTTTGAAAGATAAAAAAATAATAGTTTTGACACATAATTTCTAGACAATTTATTGCAAATAAATAAACTTTACTTAAATGACAACATAAACTTCTCAAGTTAATAACCAATTACAAATTAAAGTAGACTCACTTGGTAATCTTCAACAGTTCCTTTCAAAATTTTCACTACAATTCTATCGACTATCTTTTGCCTTCTTGTTCTACTTCATTGTGCATAGGTCCCCCTCACCCAAATGCAATAGTTCTTCCTCCAGAGTTCAAGTTCATAACAATAATAAAAAAATTCTCTATCCCCTGTGTGATACAAGTTACACCTCCTTCGTTCCTTTCTCTGAAAACCTGAGGTTTATTCCTATTCGGATTACATGCATGATGTCAAACGAAAAATAAGAGCTAAAGCAATCATTTTGTGCACACTTTTGGTCATAATGGTAGTTTCATTTTCATTTTATTTTATAACACCATAACTCGTTTAAATATAATTGTATGTTGTATGCACATATTCGAATTTAGCAAGCAATCATAAAAAATAATTTTATTATTATTGTATATTCATTTTTATACTGCATTTCCTATTTCATAAATAATAACATATGTTTATCTTTTTAATTCTCTGCTAATTTAATAAACTATTGTTCCCATGTTCATAACATATTCATTGCCACCTATAGACATAACATAAATAAACAACAAGCACATTCCAAACAATAAACATATACTTATAAATTCTCACAATGCATCTATATGATATGCAATCATGTGAGTTTCCATGTGCCCACAATCTGAATCACCACTTCCCACTTTTTTTTGTCCACCAATTCTATCTGTTGAAGGTATACACCTCATCCTGCATACACAATGACTATCAACAGTACCAAATTTCATAGGAAAAGGTAAGTTTATTCATCAATTAATCTACTAACAATTGTCATGTGAGGAGGATCATTACAAATATCAATGAAATGAGTTACATTAAAATATTAAGAGGTGAGGTAATATATGTGCTTATTGCAAAAAGTATTATAATAATATTTTTTATATGGTTTTTTGAAACACAATGGCAGGATGCTCATGATGTGATTAGGTCATTTTCATCTTATATAATTAATTTAAAAAAATTATTAGGTAGGTTTTTCAATGTAAATTATGTTGGCAATTTGAGTTATTTTGTGTTGTCATTGATGTCACATGGATCACATTGAGTTTTGGTGGCAAAAGAACTTCATAAATAATCATTTATGATATTTTGGAGAGCAAGGATATATACAAGGTTTTGTGGCACACGAGGCATATAATATTTAGTTTTTTAAATATTATATTAATGGTTTTTATTAAAACCAATGGTAAAGGTTTTTATTAAAACCAATGGCAAGGGTTTTTATTAAAACCGACGGAAATATTTTTTATTAAAACCAATGGAAAGGGTTTTCATTAAAACCATTGGAAAGGGTTTTTCATTAATTAAAACCACTATGCTAAGACTTATCCAAATAATTATGGATGAAAATGTTTTCCAATAAAACCTAGGTGCAAAAAGTTTCAGGACGAAATTCAAAATAATGAAGGAGATATCCCAATTCAAATTTAAGAGGTGAATTATTAAATTTTTATATCAAATTTTGCCAACGTCATTCAAATGCATTGAAAGGAATATAAATTAAAGAAAATTTTGGTTATTTCATTGGTGTGGCAAAAGAGAAAATATAGCGCATGAGAGAGAGTCGTTGAAGGGAAGCAGTGTAGAGGTAAAACGAAGAAGTGTTGAATTCGAGGACGAAGACAAATTCGATAGCCACTAGAACTGACGTCACACTGGACAACATAGTGCAGCTGGTAGGGAATCATTTTTGCATAGGGGAGGTCTGTGTTCGAATCCCGCTAGGGGCAAAGGTTTTAGTGAAATTTTGATTTCATTTTGACAACCAAGCATAGATTTTTTAAAGGAAGTGATTGGGATATAGTCCCAACGTGGGTTGGCGCCCACGTGGTAAGCGCTTCACAGGGCTAGCAAGGACGAATAGAGTTTGACTCCCGCAAAGGTGTGAAGGCATATTAATTTTGGCAAAGATGATTTTGAAGGTTACAAAGGCAACAAATTTCATATAAAGGTATTTATCTCCAGTTCATGGTAGTATTTATTATTACCAAAGTTTTTGGGTGCATTAAAATTTTTTCTGCGATAACTAGGGAGTTATAAGGTGCTTAGGGAAATAAATGCTTGTTGTATGTGTTAATGTGTTTAGGGAGATATAAGGTGTGGAAATAAATATTTGTGTTTGTTGTATATGGAGTTATAAGGTGTGAAAACAAATAAATAAAAGCATAGGTTCTTGCTGTAAGTATTAATGAAATTAGGTAGTCATAAGGTTGAAAAGTGTTGAACTAGGAACTTGAGACCTAGTTAATTTCTACCTTGAGTTAGAAGACATGCACATGAATTAGGGTTTGAATTTGAAGACAAATTGCTTGAATATGTGCCTCGGCTATTGAGAGGAAGTGGACTGATTAGAAAATAATTTCATGGATAAAATTGATGCTTGAGTTCCATGATTGCTTTAGTATATTTCACTGAGAGTATTGCCATCATTGAGGAGGTTTTTGCTATTGCTTTGAGGAGATTATTGTTGGTTACTTGTTGAGTACATTACCACTATTTGATACCATTCAGGAGATCATTTGCTAGTCACTTGTAGATACATTTATCTTTCATTTGAGGAGATCATTGTTGGCTATTTGAGAGCTCTTTGCTTGAAGGAGTTGTGCATTTTTATTGAGAGATTATTGACATTGCATTAGGAAGATATTATTGAGAACCTATTGCTATTACTTGTGGAGATTGTCCTTGGTTGATTGAAGTCCTTATTGTTATTTCTTGGAGAGGTTTTCATTAGAGAGCTCATTTGCCATACATTATTGAGATCATTGTTGAGCATTGTTGTCATCCATTTGAGAGAGTATTTGTCATACATTGTTGAGATCATTGTTGAGCATTGTTGTCATCCATTTGAGAGAGTATTTGTCATACATTGTTGAGATCATTGTTGAGCATTTTTGTCATCCATTTTAGAGAGTATTTGTCATACAGTGTTGAGATCATTGTGGATCATTGTTGTCATCCATTTGAGATATCATTTTTCATACATTGTTGAGATCATTGTGGATCATTGTTGTCATCCACTGAGAAGTACATTTACCATTCATTATTGAGCATATTATTGAGTATTGTCATCATTTATTTGTTATCCATTGTTAAGTTCATCATTGAGCCTTACCTTTGTTGATTTGTGGTCGACATGTGAGTGCTACTTGAGAGTGATTGGTTGAGCCTTTGAGAAGGCTTTTGGGATAGATTTGTGGATAGATTTGAGATAAAGTTTGTGCATGATTGGTTGAGCCTTTAGGAATTCTTTTGGGACAAAATTTTTGGATAGATTTGAGACAACTTTCGTGCATGATTGGTTGAGCCTTTGGAAAGACTTTTGGGATAGAATTTATGGACATATTTGGGACAACATTTGTTCATCATTGGTTGAGCCTTTTATGAAGGCTTTGAGGACAGATTTATGACAACATTTGAGAAATATTTATTGAGCCATTTATGAAGGCTTTGAGGACATTTGTGATACCATTTGAGTAGGATTGATTGAGCCTTTTGTGAAGGTTTTGAGAACAGATTTGGGACTGTATTTGAGCAGGATTGTTTGAGCCTTTTATGAAGGCTTTGAGAACAAATTTGGGACAATATTTGAGCAATATTTATTGAGCCTTGTGATAAGGCATTGAGGCATATTTATGAGAAGTGAAAGAGATAGAACAAAAACAAAAAAACATATCAACACCAATTGCCTAGCTAAGCAGATCAATGGAGAGCCTAGATGAGCAAATCAATGGATTGTCTAGCTGAGCATATCAATGGATAGCCTATCTAATCAAATCAGTGGATTGCCTAGCTGAGTAGATTAGTGGATTACCTAGCTGAGCAGATCAATGGATTGCCTAGTTGGGCAGATCAGTGGAGAGCCTAGCTGAGCAGATCAGTGGATCCCACGTAAGCAGATTAGGATAGTCTAGATTTGAGCAGATCAAAGTAATCATTTGTATTCGGATAAGGATCCCTATTTATTTATGAAATATTATAAGGATATTATCTTGTGGACTATCCCACATTGGGGGAACCACATTAAATATTGTGTCCCAATTGTGTGTGGTGATTTATGCACTTGCTTACTATTGATATCTATGTTATTAATGCACACTGCTATATTTGGTTATTGCAATTGAGGACATTAATTGATATTTGTTTGGAAGAAAGTAAAAAGTGGGTGCTATACTGTTCACCCCCCTCTTAGTATAAGCTTGTGTTCTGCAAATTATTTTGTCCAACTATAATTTTTAAAGTATAAGACTATATTAAAAATCAACTATTTATTGTTCTCTTTAACTTTAGTAGTACTCATTATTTTATAGATTTAGCTATTGCTAAAATAGTTTATTTATTTTTCTATTCAATGAAAGGATTCAATGTAATAATTTATAAGGTAATCACCTAACACACAAAACAAAAAACCAAAAAGTGGAGTTAAGTATGAACACTATAAATACCAAAGTAAATTTTATGAATAATAATTAGCATAATAAGAGTAGAATTTTTAACTTCCTTTAAAAAAAAATTAAATGTTGTATCAAAAAAATATTTTCAATTTTAATGAAAGGGACAACAATATGCTTTAAAGTATTTTTGTGATTTTTTAGGGTCATTACACAAAATTAAAAAATATGAGGAGAGGGACATTCATGGTTGTGGTTCGACATTGTAATATATCTTATACCGAGGAAAGATGATATATGGAATAACAAAATGAAACAATAAAAAACATGCAATTGTATTTCATGAGTTACTTTTAGCATTGCCTCTAAAATGTGATATTATGCATGCTATTAAAATCATATTAGAATATTCATTGACTAATATAGAAGTATATTATTGTTAATGTTATAATGAATTGAAATTGAATGACTTTTTTAAGAATTGCTTATGTTAGTTGTTATGACATCCTATAAGATTTTAATAATTTCATCCATTCTTTAATATCAATAGATTTTAGTAATTTCAACCACTCTTTGACATCAGTATCCTCTCTTTAATAAAATGTATTAACTACATAAACTTGCATGCAAAAAATGATAATGCAAACTAGCATAAAACTAGGATTTCATATAAAAAAAAATTAATTTTCACTAGTTTGAAGGAAAAATTACACATAATAAGTAGATCCACAAATATTATTCAAAATATAACAACAATAGTTTATTTATTTATCAATATTGGAAGTTAGCTCCAATTTATTTTCTTTAAAAAATATGACTACAAAAAAGGTCTACCATTGTTCTAGATGAGTGCTTTCAGAAGGTTGTACCTCTCTCAATATTGGTTAGATTCCATCATATGGTAAATTTATAAATATGATAAAATTTTAAATTAAATCATACAAGAATAATCTACAATGAATAATTCTATGCAAATATATGGCTCCTAAAATATGAGACAATTTTTACAAAAAAGAATTATCCAAAGTATATAATCCAAACACAATCCCCAATATGCCCAAATTATTACTCTAATAGATCTTGGTATAAAAAAAACTATGTGGACGAATTGCACCCTCAAGACCTTGACCAATATTGGCAGCCCTAGAAATAGAGGTCTCTGAGTCAACCTTTGGAGAAGGTTGACTCATTTTGGTCCTAGCTAATATAACTAAAAAGGGTTTATAGACTAAAGTAAGAAATACAAAGGGTTAGAGAACTGAGTAAAAAGTGGTACAAATTTAGCAACATCAAGAGACATAGTGCATAGAGTCTTGTAATCTAAACTTAGACTAAATTTCCTAATAGACTAACTTAATTTTATTATGCTTAAATAATTAATCATAATAAACTTTAAATATTGTTAATTCATTGTAGAAATAGAATAGTAAATCTAGGGAGAAATCTAGAAAGTAAAATAAATATAACATAATTATTTATTTCTAGCTTTAACATAAATGCTTAATTACTCAATGAGACATATATATATTTTGCAAAAGACTTGACGAAAAGGCTAGACAACAATACAATCTTCATTCAAAAGGTATATAACCTCAATAATATAGTTATGCCAATTGTAGATGTTAAAGAGTTGACCATTATAATGGCTTATATTCTAGTATATGTAAATTTTACAATAGAATTAGTTATCTACTCATGATTACCTATAGAGTATATTACAAG
>JAQPPZ010004219.1:0-138392 GCA_028583015.1 Wollemia nobilis
TTCCATTTAGCATGAGCTAAAAAAATCTAATTTATATGAAGCCAAGGGTGCTAAATTACATGCTTGAATGCATTGGCTAAAAGTGGGGGATAGAGTGACCAAATATTTTTTTCAACGTCTCAGACCTCTTGCCAAGTATTCCCAGTTTCAAGCCATTCACATTGATGGAAAGAGATTCATAGACCTCCTGGACATTGTCAAAGTCTTTTTTTTCACATTATCAAGGTGTTTTTGCTTCTCAACTCCTTTATGATGCTAAAAGGTAAGCTCTTATTTATTGTACCACTATTACTCCCAACAAGTTTTATCCTAAGCAAATGATATTTTGTGATACTCCTCTTTCTCTAGAAGATTTAAAAAATACCTTTTCACTCATGGCCAATGATAAAGAACCTGATATTCATGGCTTCCTATGTGAATTATACAAAGAATTCTAGTATATTCTTGGTTGATCTCCCCAAAGTGTATCTTGAAGCCCTACAATGTCGTTCACTAGGTTCCATTATTAACAAAGGCAATGTTAGATTTATTCCTAAGTATGGAGACCCTAAGCTCATCACTAATTGGAGGCCAATCACCCTGCTTAATATGAGATATAATATCATTTCCAAAGCCCTTGTTCTTAAGCTTAAATATCTCCCACCTTTGATTTTCAAACCTAAACAAACTGGTTTTTTTCGGAGAAGATACAATCTTGATAATTTTCTTGTCGTTTGGGAAGGTATAGGGTGGGCAAGAAATTTTAAACAAGATGATTTATTCATTAATATTTACTATGAGAAAGCATTTGATAAAATGGATTTGTTCTTCATCACTGCCATGCTTTAGGCTTTGGACTTTGGGCTAGTGTTTGTGAGCACCATTATTATGTTATTTCAAGATGCTTCAGTTGTTCTTACTTTGAATAATAGTCAATCTTAGTTAGTTTCTCTTAGTCATTCTATAGGATAGTGATGCCCTCTTGCTCCATCTCTTTTCATTCTTGCTATAGAGGCTTTTGGCTATTTGTTGGCCCATAAAATGGATCAAGGATTAATCAAGAATATTGCTTTCCCCAATTCTGACCGTTAATTGGTCAATGATCATTTTGCTCATGATTATTTTTTAACGCTTCAAGAATATGAGCAATCCTTTTCCTCGACTATTAGTTTCTTAGAGGTGTTATTTTTATCTTTTGGTTCTTCTATTCAATTGAAAAATACCTCATGTTTTTAGCAATCTCAATCCTAGTTGCCATGTTGGTTGCATCATTTCCAATGGACTTGGATTTAGCCGAGTGAAGTGTTTAAATTTATTGGAATTCCTTTTGCATTTCATGGTTCCTCTGTTGAATTATGGTAGTATGAGAAAGTGGACAAGAAAATTTCTTACTAGACTAGTAAGAAACTTTCTCTGGCAGGAAAACTTTAGATTTGTTATAAGATTTTAGCCACTACCCATATCTATTATTCATCTTGTTGGGTTCCATAAAAATCTTGTTATAAAAATTTAGATAAGCTTCTGATAGATTTCTTGTGGGCCAAAGAATCTATCAAATGAGATTTTCATTGGGTAGCCTGGGAAATTTATTGTTTTCCAAAGGACTATGGAGGCATGGGTTTGTTTGATTATCACTGATAAGGTTTTTCCCATTGTGCTAAATGGATCACTTGATCTTTAATTGGGGATGAATCTTGGAAAGTTTTGGTCAACCATTGCATTTATTATGGTTTGCTTTAGGGGAAGAAAATTTGGAAAGGGGTGAGATTGCAATCCATTATTATTGTCCCTATCACTATTAAATTTAAAGGTTCTTTTGTCATTATGAGTATTTAGAAAGCCTAGGAGGCCTTCAAACCCTAGATTAGTTGAATTAGGTGTCTCTTTTCCTTCGATGAATATCTGGTGGTCTCCTGTTATCACTTGACAGGGCTCTCCCCTAAGCTTTGGTGTAGTGGGTTAGAGTGGAGAGGTTCTATAAGCATGGTATTGCTTCCATTTTTTATTTCTTCTTTCGACATACCCAAAGTTGGATACCCTAGAAAAGTTTTTATCAAATTCACAATTTAAATCTTGGTGATAGAGATACTTATGAGGTGGTTATTGATAGTATTCTATTTTCTATTTGGTGCAAACTATAAAAGCATTTTAAAAATCCTCAGTGATCAATTTGGTTTTGTCCTGGGGAGCTTCCTATTTGGTAATATAAAGCTTTTCTAGGTTACAAATGGCTCACCCCACAAGTTCCAATGGTTGATAAGATCACTATGATATGGGACTTAGTCTCTCTTCCCTACCAATGGAATAAGAGGTTTCGGATTGCTTGGGCTACTTATATTGAAACTAAAGAAAGTTTTTTTTGCTTGGAGCCTCTTGCACTAGGGGTTGCTTACTAGAAATAGGCTCAAGCATCTAGGTGTTCATAATCCCATTTACCCAGTTTACAAAATAAGCGAAATATTTATTACATGTTTTTTGGTTTTGTGATTAGGATCAGTCAACCTGGGAGTGGCTTCTTGAATTTTTTAGACCTTTTATGCAAGAGGATTTTACTAGGGTGCATGCTATTTTGGGTGACCCTATTACTTTTTACTTCAAATTGGGTGTTTTTTGGAATATTTTTATAATTGGTACCCTGTTTTATCTTTGGAAATCTCAAAATAGACATATTTTTTCTCATTAAGATGTTGGGTGTGTCTTCTCTATTGCTAATAAATTGCTATATTCTTTGATTTTTTATTATAGATTCAAGTATAGGTTGAAAAAGTACATGTGGAGCTGAACTACTTACATACCCTCATGGAGAATTAGGGGAATGCACCTTGTGCTATGATTCATGTGCCTCTTACTTCCCCTTCTAGGTCTTGATTGTCGGCTCATCAGGGGATCCATCGTCGGACACAACCCTCTACTACCAGACGCTGGTCCCAACCCCCTCGTAGTGCAAATATGGATAAAATGGAGTTAGAGACCCGTCTTGCCTGGCCTTTAGTTGAGATGTTTGGTCTCTTAAGAAATATGATACCCTTGGTTGGGGTGAAATTATACCAAATGCACATACTTGTATTGTTAGTGGTACTACTACTGATGGTTGGGGAGCTCCAATTTCTTCAATTGTTGGATGGACTTATGACCTTATGAAGGAAAACTTTAGACTTTCCACTTGACAATGATTTCTCGGCTCCTTTCTTTCTGAATGCATATTTGACATTGTTTTGGCAGTTGTTATCTGGTTTTTCGTGGATTGTTTCTGACACTCTTGTGTACTCCTAAACACAATGGTTAGTGTGTTTGTTTACGGGTGTGCTAATACCACCCGCCCTTATTTTGTATGATTAGATATATTTTTATTAATATAATAACTTTTTCATTCAAAATTATAGTTTAAACATTATAATAATTTATGAGTTTTCTAATATAATATTTGAATCTTTCAAGGCTTCACAATCATTAAAGTTTGGTTTTCAAATTCATTAACTAAAAATAGATTACTTTGATTTGTTTGACCAAAATTATACCACTATATATTTTCAACAATTTATATTAATATGCCTAGAAAAGGATTGAAGAGTTGGTACGTGGTAGGGGCCAAGTGAGTATGTGTTAATATTACCTTTTTTTGAGTGAACTAGGGATGAATGTGTTAATTTTATCTTTTTCGAGTAGAACTAGGGATGATATAGATTCTTTACTCAACCTAATAATAATAAATTATATTAATATAAATTTACTAATTTAATGATTAGTATTTTACAATTGATTGACCAAAATTATATAAGACTATTAGCTTGATGGAGTATTTACTTAATACTTTTTAATAATTTTTATATATTAGTTTAATAATTTTTATATTTTAGTTTAATTATTTTTAATTACCATATATGTTTAATAATGTATTATCTAAATAAAGTATGTACAACTTCAACTAGGGATCACTTTATTTAAATAACAAAATAATTAAATATATTATTAGGTTATATATGTTATTTTATGAAAAATATTTTTTAATATTCTATTTTTTTACAAAGATATTTTTCATCTTTTTCAAAATTTTACATTTAAAAAAATAATTCTTTTATAATATTTTTATTAGCGAATGATATCTCAATTGACCCATTACTTTATAAATTTGAATATTGTCAAGACAAAAATCAACATGGCTAAATTATCTATTATTTGCTTTTTAGTATTTATGGATATGTTGGTATGTCCATGATAATGCGTTGAATAATAGTTGATGGATATAAGAATTAATTTTATTTAATCATCCATTTACAATGTTTATTTTTTTTAATAGCATGAATTATAATTTTTGCTAATATCCGTCAATTTAAATATACATTTTCATCCTTTTTCAATGAAAATTTTGAACCATATACAAAGTGCCTTAGATTGTGTATTATTGAGGTTATCATATAATTTTAAGTATGAAGTCTTCAAGTAAATACTGGATGAAATATCAGTTTTTGAAATACTGAGATTGCATATGGCTAGAGTCTTTTCACAGAGTTACAAGGGAAAACTTGTGAAGACTAGGACTCAACATTTGATTCACTAGTTTGATGAATCAACTAGTGAAGCTCATCTAAGAGATTTGGAAAAATTACCTAAAGTTTCTTTTATTTTAGGGAATTAATTCTCAAATGATTGGGACACCTCCTACAATAAAAAGCTAGGAGATTTCAACTTCATTGATCAAAGGTCGGAGTGCCTTCATAGTGTAGATATTAGTTGCTAAAAAATAAGAATACTATAGAAGAGACTTTTGGAGAAGAATTATGGTGACGTTGGGAGATAGGATATCTCCATAGCTAGATTGGGAATCTCACAAGGAAAAATGCCACATAAGCCTTAATCCAAGAAAAGGCCATAGAAGCCTTGATCTAGAAGAAAAGGCTATAGTAGCCTTTATCCAGAAGAAAAGGCCACATAATCCTTGATATTGAAAAAGGCAATAGAAGACTTGATATTAAAAAGGACCACATAATCCATGATACTAAAAAAGGCCATAGAAGCCTTGATCCTGAAGAAGAATACAAAAGAGAGTATCTAGTTTAGAAGTAAATTTTAGTACTAATACATTGTTGTAGGAATAGAGAGATTTAGTGAGTTGGAAAACCTCCTACAAGTGAGTTAGGAAGATTATCTTCTTCAGAATCAATCCAACACCTAAAGCAAAAGAGATCAGGAGAATATTTCACTAAATAAATTCTAGACATGGAATAAGAATAAGGACTAAGAAAGTCCTGCTCGAATATATAAGTAGCTGAATAGGATATCCAGGAGAAGATCTCACCACCAACACTTCTAGAAGCATAAGGTTGAAGATAAGGTCTCAAGGAGGACTAGAATAAGCTACAAGGTCAAAGGCCTTGGAGAGATCTCTATGAGCATCCAATAAAAGGCTTGGAGATTCTTACTAAAGATATCATCAAAGGCATTCCAAGGAGAACTCATTGGAGAAATTCACTATTGGAGATAGTGAAATATTTGAGATAATTGTTGTCATCCAACAACAAGCCCAAGAAGACAAATTTGGCAAGGAGTGTCAAATATCAGTAGATATCAAGATATTCAAAATATTGAGATGAAGATCTTGTTTGAAGTCAGAATTCAAAAAGAAACTTGAAGGAAAATTCAAATAGAAGAAGCCTACCAAATCCAAGAGATTTGGAGTTTACCTCTCACAGCAAGAAGGCATCACTTCAAAAACAAATATCTCTTCAAATATACAAAAAAAATATGAGACTACAAGAGGAGAACAAACCACCGAATTCCTAGGCTTGTGAAAGAGAGTTTGAGATCATATTTTGGTGAATACAAAGCTATTCAAGGTAGCCTACAAAGAGCTGCAAGCTTACTCAATACAGCAACTTGGTGATCTTAAACACCAAGATCTACATCCTCCACAAAAGCAACAAAAATGTATTTTAAAAAAAGGTAAGAAACTATTGGTGCAAGTAGATTCATTAAAGTGGATTAATTATCAGATTTTTTTAAGCACCTCAATTTGGATTAAAGTTACAATAAGGATAATTGAATTATAGTATTAAAAAGTGCAAAAAGAGAAAGGTTTCCTTAAGATTTATTTGCACTTTAGGAGTTGATTATATTTCAGAATTTTAAACTATCTACCAACTACCTATCATATACTCTAGAAAGCAAAAGAAGACTAGCTCCTACTACCTTGCTTATAAGAGAATTGTAGAATAATTCTTGAAGATTCATTTCTTATTATTCTTTATTAGTTGTAGTAAGATGATTAACTGCATTATTCTTGAGATTTGATTGGAGTGATAAAGTGAAATTATTAGTGCATTAGAAGTAAAAATTTTTAGATTCATTTGCACTATGATCACTGTCAAAAGAAATTAGTTTTGTTCTTTTGATAAGGGTACAAAATCTAGTTTACATAAAGTGTATAAATGCGCTCTTAAATCATAGAAATTTACAATTCATAGTGGCCAATAGAAGCCACTAAAATTGGTTAGTAAAAGTGAATAAAAATTAACCAAAATAAGCTTCAATGATTAAGACTTGGTGAATCTCAAATCCAAAGCACTACAGGGTTAATTGTAGCAGAAAAAATATTCTATCTATGGAACATGTAAATATTGGATCTATCATTGAATATCCAAGCAAATAGGGCAAGGAGTCTATCCAAAGGGACATCCACAAAACCCTCATATGTGCATTTAAAATCTGCTAAAAAATTGGACTACAAGACCTGCAAGAAGGAGTGAAAAAAGGGTGCAATAAGAACCTATTATTCTCATAGTAGAATACAAAATTTTTCACTATATTATTTGCAGGTAAAGGGTATATTGAAGGTACCACTAAAGGCACAAACACTATAGGGAAATCTAGCCAAGAAAGGTCGAACGTCAAGCAAAGTCAAACATCAAGAAATACCAAAAGTCAAGTAAAGTTGAATGTCAAGCACTCATCCATAACACAAGGAGCCATTTGAAGGAGCTAGAACTTCACATATCAAATGGATAAACCTAAAAAAGGAATGTACATATCAGTCGATCATAAACATGCATTTATGTAGATAGAAAGGGAGCATTCTTTTACAAGCACAAAGGTGATATATTCTACGTCAATCAACATGGATGAACAACATAAAAAGATGACGTTGAAGGGAATGAGGAATGAGGAGAATAAGTGAAATACTCAAATTTTTCTAGCTTGGTGAAGATTTTCCACCAAAGGAATCACCTATAGTGCCATAGGAAGCTCTAAAATTGCCTCAATGATCGACCAGTAAGAGAAGAGATTGCTTGCACTCCATGAAATATAGCAAGCAAAGAAGATTCATATAAAAAGGAGTTATACTCTCCTTGGAAGCATTACATTGAAATAACTCCATGTAGGAAGGTTGAAAGCCACTTGGCATGAATTCTCTAAGGTTCCATCCCATTTCTTAATGTCCAAGAAGACTCGTGAAGGAGTTACAAGTGCTCACACAAGTGTTCATGTATTACAAGGCAACCAAGTATATAATAAAGTGTTACTAAAGGTTGGTTACATTAAAAAGGAGAGAGCTCTTACGTAATGCTCAGTGAAACTTTTCATCCTTCACCATCTTAAAAGGCATCCTACCACGAAGTGGTAAAGTGTGAAAAATAAAGAATAGCGTAGTCAAAGGGATGCGGGTGAGAATAGCATAATGAAACACATCCAAAGCACAACATGGAAGGAAGGTAGTATGAGCATTAAAAGCTCCTAGAAAATATGGTCAAACCTTCTCAAATCTATGGCACTCTTTACTCCAACATTGAAGACATGTCAGTCCAATCCACACTCATCATCTCAAGCACCAAAAGTTTTGTATTGTAGTTGTTATATCTAGTCAAATTTAGAGCCATTAAATTGTGGTGATAAAGAAGATAAGGTAAGTAATTTATCTCATTTAATGTTTCTTTCAAATAAAGGAGATATAAGGTTTAAAAATCAAGGATAAATTTTGAGATTATGAAATCAAAATACATCATAGAGGCAGGCATAGAAGAATCAAAATCAAGAACATGATAGGAAAAGTGCACCATCCTCTACTCAATTATCAACAATCAGAACCAAATGAATAAAATTTTAAATAAAATAATAAAGGTGGTTTGATAGAAGACAGGGATGGTGAACCTAAAAAATTCAAATATCACTCAATAGAATAAGATCCACATTGAATACTAAAGTCTTCAATATAAAAATAATGTAATACATGGGGGTGTTAGAAATAGATTATATTACATCATTTGGATCATGTAAATGTACCTTTCTTGGTACGTACTTAGAACATTAGATTACTTTAGGGGAAAGTTATCTAGTTACTTCATGCAATGTAATAAATGCACAAGTGTCAATGTTCAAGTTGTATATGTCCAAGTTGTCCCTTGCACAACTAGGTAGACTGTTGGCCAAAGAACCTATTTTCTATATAAAGGGCCATAGACATAGAGCAAGATATAGTAGTAGAAATGTAGAATAATGTGGTGTAATATAGGAAAGTGTGATGTAATGTGATGGAGTGTGATATGCTCAATGATCATTTTTGAGCAGTAGCTTTATTCATGGAGTTTTTATTTCCTCCATAGCTACTTTTTATATATTTCCATCATTTCTATTTATAGTATATTTTCATTCATCTAACAAATTACTTTATTTCATATTATTTATTTTCTTGTGATTGCTATCTCTTATTACATACTACATCAAAATCTAACATAAATTAAGTAGGGTTATGCCATTGACAAAAATAAAAAAATATATATCAAAATTTCATAAATTAGAATAGCATAATTTGGGCCTCATTAATTTTAGCTTTAAATTCCTAAGGACCAATATACTTTTAAAATAGATCCCATGACTCTTACTCATGAAAAAATATCCTTGATTTACTTGGGGTGAGAAACTATTCCTCCTAGTAAAATTAAATTTTTTGGGGTATTTTTAACAAAATGATGGATGTCCAAATGTAATGTACCTCTAATTATGCCTTGGAAAGGCTTAGAAGGCTTTCAAAATGAGTTATGGTGCTACTATATTATAAAATATTGTTTTCCAAATATCTTTCTTGGGTTTTGCACTTGTATTTTTACTCCTCCATTGGTTTAGGAGTGATTCACTCAAGAGACAAATGAATTTCTCCATTATACTACTATTTTTTTAGTATTTTTCTAGTACTTTACTCTTTTAATCCAAAAGATCCATCTCTGCTAGTAGATCACTCAAAGAAATTGTCCTTCATGGAGAAAATTTGTCTTAGTCTCCAAATTAGCAAAATTTGAGGATTTTTGAAAGGTATTAAGTGTGTTGGCTTTCTAAGCCTTACTACCACATAAATTAATAGAATAATATAGGTCCCGATATAAAATATCCATAATATTAATGATCTAAATAACAATAATAAACCTTAGGTCCGAGGTGTAGACCAATTGGTTCATCCAAACCCCATAAGGGGGCGAGAGGTCCAAGGTTCAAATCTTGGGCCTCACCGAAATGATCAATTGTCCCTTTCCTGGTGCTTTCAGTTACGTAAAAGGTTTAAAATGATTGTGGCATGGTGGTTATAGGGGCGGAATGCACGAATATCTATGTGGCGGCTTCTGGGGTGGACAACGCAGAATACTATGGTGGCCATAAAAGCTGGACATCCTTCCCGGATTTGTGGCGGCTACCGATTCCACCATGTAAATTAAAAAAAAAAAACAATAATAAAAATTAAATTACAAAATAATATCAACGTATACAAATATCTATAAATCAGAAATATTGAAAAGATACTTACAACATTATTCAATAAGCTAAAATACAATCTTGAGATATTTTCTACACTCAATACAAGTTATGGAGTATTTTTTCCATAATATAGCTATACAATATAACTCTTCAAATTCTTGACTATTGCTTTCCACATGACCTTTGGATTCTTATCTTGCCAATTGTATACAAGACTCTTAGTCATCTTAGCATGACACATGTACACATATTGCTCATTCCAATATATCTAATAATGTAACATTCTCTAACATCCCCCTATATTACATTATTTGATGTGAACTTCTCTTGATTTGCATAGATAATTTTAGAATATCTAAAATTTGTTTCTACCAAGTACTTTTATAAAAAAAATTACAATTTGATCTTTAGTAGACACTTGTTTCAAATGGATATGATGATTTTGAACACTAACATTGATCTTCAATGAGTTTTGTAACTTTTTTCATTCATGAATAATTGTTTTTTTAATTATATTAAGTACTCCTTAATAATCACAAATTATCATTGTAGGAGTTCTTTTGATTCTCATATCAGAAAATATGTATTGTAACCATAATGTTTCATGGACTACATATTTTGTTGAATGATATTTTGCTTCTATAGATGAAAGTGCTACTACATATTTTTTTATTGTAATAAGAAATAGGTTTTAAAAGAAAATAGAAAATATAGCTTGATGTAGAATTTCTATCATCTATAGATCCAGCATAATTAGAATTTGAATATCCCTTTGGGCAGAATTTGTCATCATATGTTTGTCCATATTCTACAATCTTGTTAATATATTGTAGTATTTTTTTTATCGTTTTGCAATGAATTTATTTTAGTCCTTGCATAAAACTTGAAATTTAATTTATAGCAAAAACAATATCTAGTCTGGTGTTTGTTAAATATAGAAGGATCATAAATTATTGATAATAGATAGTGGCTAAAACTAGAGGTGTCTCATCATATCTTGATAGTTGTAATACTTGCTCCATGAGGATATAACTGAGTTTATAACTATTTATATTGTATTTTAAAGTAATAATTTTACATACCTTGTATTTGTTATTGTGATATTATTTTCATTTTGATATATTTAAAAACCTAGACAATAATGAAGAAGCCCCAAATCTATCATTTTCAAAATATTTTTCTAGATCCCTTTTAACTTCATCTATTCAAATTGTTGAGCTTCCTATGATTACTATATCATCAATGTATACTATAAGTATTATTCTGTAATGTGTAATATTTTGTGTTTAGAAATTTGAATTTGTTAAACTTATTTAAAAATTATGTTGTAATAAATAATTGTTAGTCTTCATATACCATACTTTTGGTGCTTGCTTTAAGTCATATAAGGATTTGTTTAACTTGAAATTCTTTTGTTCATGTCCATTGATCACAAATACTTTTGGTTGTGACATATATACTTCTTCTTCAAGATCACTATTAAGAAATATACTCTTTACACCCATTCGATGAAGTTTCCATCCATGATGTGCTATTAAAGCATAAATTATTCTAATAATAGTCAGTCTTGTTGTTGGTGCAAACATTTCTTCATAATATATTCTTTTTTTTGAGTATATATTTTTGCAACTAATAAAGCTTTGTATTTATCAAGAAAACCATTTGCTTTATATTTTATCTTGTAGATACACTTACATCCTACTACTTTCTTTCCTTGTGGTAGATCAACCAAATTTCGTGTTTTATTTTTATTAATACTACATATTGTAATTCCATGTCCGCCTTCCATTCTGGATGACTTAAAGCATTTTAAGTAGTTGTAGGTTATGTTATAGAACTTATCAACCCATTATTTATTATTTTAAAACTACGAGTTTGAGGTCTTGTAGTAGTAAGATATGGAATTTTCTCTAGATTTGAATCCTTAACCATATAGGTTCTTTCTTTTGAAATGATGTAGTGGTGTCTACATTTTCTATTTATTCATAATCTATATATGATTTTGAGTCTTCACTTGATGAATCTTCTTATAAGGAATTTAAAATTATCCTTGAGTCAATATTTTATTCTTTAATAATAATTGTTGTTTCCTTCATCAAATAATACATCTCTATTTATATCCGCCCATGTAGAGGAGTTGGAGAGCAAGTGGGTAGTTAAAACTCTCTAGTTTCTGAGAGGCCCAGGTTCAAATCTCTTGCCTCACATGTTGCGGATATGTTATGTAATGGTTCCCTCGTGGTCACAGTCTGTTTATATCCGCCCATGTAGAGGAGTTGGAGAGCAAGTGGGTAGTTAAACCTCTCTAGTTTCTGAGAGGCCCAGGTTCAAATCTCTCACCTCACATGTTGCGGATATGTTATGTAATGGTTCCCTTGTGGCCACCACCAAAAAAAAAAAAAAATACATCTCTATTTATGTAGATTTTATTTGTTGAAGGATCAATCATTTTGTAACCTTATGAATCATCACCATAACCAAGAAATATTTCACATAATTTTGTCATCTATTTTAGTTCTTATTTGCTTTGGAATATGCATGTATACCTTACATCCAAAAATTCTCATTTGTTCTACTATTAGTTTTTTTCCTGACCAAACTTCTTTAGGATTAATATTTTTTCATATTGATTAAAATTCTCAGTTCTTATACTATTAGTTTTTGTCCTGACCAAAATTCTTCAGGAATAATATTTTTTAGTATACAACTATTTTAATTACTTCTACCCAATATTGATGATTGGTTTCTAAAAACAAGTTAAATTATTTTGACAAAAATTCACCTCCTCTATCGGAATGAAAATTCCTGATTTTTTTATTCTTTTCAACCAGTATCTTGAATTGTTTGAAACACCTGAATGCTTTAGATTTGAATTTCATAAAATACACCCACATTGTCTTAGATTAATCATCAAGAAATAGTTGAAAATATATATGTCCTCCAATACTAGTAACATTCATTGGTCCACAAAAATTTATATATATTAATTCCAATGGTTCTTGAGTTCCATGTTGATGATTTTCAAAAGGTATTATATGTTGTTTTCCTGCTAGACATTATGGATAAACCATATATTCCCATGTAAGTTTAGGTAAACCTTTAACCTTTTGATTTTTACTAATTTAATGAAGATGCACTTATGTGTCCTAGCCTTTTATGCTAATGTTATCTTGTCTTTGAAATCCCTATTGATAGAGCCATATTTAGCACTATATCTAGTGTGAAAAAACTATTTTTATATGATCTAGAAGCTATAACTCTTCCTTGTGTGATAATAAGACATTTTTTTAAGTTTTAAATTTAAATGCTAGGTTATGATCCATTAATTGAGATATTGAAATAAGATTAGTAGTCAATCCAAGTACATATAGTACATTGTTAATTCTTTTCTTTTCATTTGATAGATCAATTAAGACATCTCCTACTCCTTTGACCTCATAATTCATACTATCTACTATGAAAATTGGTTTTTTATATTTCTCTTGAAAATTGTTAAACCATTATTTATTTCTAATCATATACCTACTAGCTCCAGAATAAATATACCAAAAATCCATAATGAGTTCCTTTGAAGTAGTAAACCTTATATCTCCCAAGTTTAAATAAAATATTTCGAATATGAAATTTGTAAATTTCAAGTTTCTAATCCTTTTATGTAGAATACCTTTTAACTCCCTGATATTAAGTTTGTAAAATTTCAATTTTCAAAATTTTTAAAGATTTAAAATTTTCAATTCTTTAAATTTCTTCAAATCACAAAATTCCTAAATTTCAAAAAAATTACACCTATTAACTCCTCCAATATTAAATCACTCAAAAAATATCACTCTTTAAAACTTAAAATCTTAAAAAAATTTAAATAAATTTTAATAAAAAAACCCACTCTTAATTTTTTAACTTCAAAAAACTAAAATATTTAAAAACCTTATACCTCCAATCAAGCTTTAACTTTTAAATATTTAAAACACTTTAAAATTTATGTTGGATACCTTATAACTATGTATCTTTAAAAATATAAATGAATATTAAAATTAAAAAACCTAACCCTTATTACTCCACCTTGCACTTCTAACATATGAATTCAAATATATTTCCCTCAAAAATTTTAAAATCTTCATGGAATATAATGTCTCAAGATGTTACCTTGATGATTAGTGATTAATTTAGTCCTATGATCAGGAGTAGGCAATGTATGACATTCTTATTTGCTAGTGGATTTGAATTTGAATGTTTTGCTATGAACAATATCTCTCCAAAATGCTTCCCTTCTCTATAATAATCAAACGCTTTCTTGTGAGAATGATTAGTGGTAGAATATCTTCCTAGAAGTAATGGTAAGATGTATCCTTATGAGAAGTGGTAGTATATATCTCTTTGCAATAGCCAAAACTGTTCTCTACTACAAACAATGGCTATGTAAGTCTCTTCTATTAATGATTGGACATCTTCCTCTAGGAGAATGTCACTCAGATTCCATTTTTGTCATAGAATACTCCTTATCTGATATCCACATATTTTTGCACTTCATATTTTTGGTTTCTTCCTTGAATGAGTATTGACTATGTTCTTTGTGTGTAGGATTCAATCTCTCTTTAGGTTACGTCAAAATTTATTGTCAAGATTAGCCTCTTAGGCTTATTCTGTTAACATTGCCCTTGAGCTACTTTCTAAAAAACTAGACTCTCAAACCTCCATTAGATGCTTGGGATGATTTTTTACTTATTTAATTTTTGTTAGATATTTATGTTGATATCTTCAAAGTTGACCTCTCAGACCTCCTTTAAGCATTGGCTACTTGATATGCTATCTTCAATGTTGGTCTTCTAATTCTTTCAATGTTGGCTTCTTGGGCCACTATATTCAATGATTGACTTCAAGTGTTTCATTCAACATTGGTTGCTTGGACCATTATCTTCAACTATAGACTTTGAGTTATCCTTTAAATGTTGGTTGTTTGGGTAACTACCTTGAATTTTTGCTTTAACTGATGTACTAATTGTTTGCCTTTATCTCTTTGTTTTTTATTTCCTATATCATGATTTGTAGCTCTATTATTTAAAAGGCCATCTAGACTTTATCTTTGTACAAGGCCACTTGGGCTTTATCTTTCTACAAGGCTACTTAGGATTTATCCTTTTACAAAAAAACTTGCTAGATACTCCACTATGGTGTTTTCACCTTCCATTCTTTGTGCTTTATTTATTCTTCTTTCCTCTCTATACTTTCTTCTCCGTTTCTCTATTTCTTACAAGAATCTTGAATGTTCTTTAATATCTGCTTAATCTCTATAGCAACATTACTCCTCTATTTATCTAAAATATTTAATGTCTTAGGTCACACCTAAGAACCCAATATGACTCTCCTCCTTGCTATAGAATCTAATATCAATGTCAGGATGACTCTAAATATCCTCAAATATGCAACTACCTTCTGAATTGGCTATCTCTATCAATATCCAACTTCTCTTCTAAGTTGACCTTTTATATTAATATAGTTGAGTTCTAGTCTTTATTGGTTTTCCTTCAACCAAGTGGAAAGACCCTAACATCCAAATCATGGTGACTTATCCTAAAAACCTAAATTTCTACTCAATAAGACCTTTAAAAATAGAGTCCAAATATGCATTGCCTTCCAAGTGGACAAACTTTAAGTTAACTTTATCAACAGTGGATAGAATTAAATATTGATAATGGTGGCTAATAAAATGAACTTTATCAAAATGGATAGAATTAGGTGGTAGATTTGATACCATTGTTGGATTTTAAAGCCTTACTACCATAGAAATTAACAAATTAACACCATTCCCAATAAAATAGCCACAATATTAAAGTTATAAATAACAATAAAAAATATTTAGTTATAGAATAATATCAATATATAAAAATATCTATAAACCAAAAATATTGAAAAGATACAATATTATTCAATAATCTAAAATATAATCTTGAGATATTCTCTACATTCAATACAAGTTATGGAGTTTTGTCTCCATAATAAAGCTATAAAAGATAACTCTTCAAATTTTTGACTATTGCTTTCCACATGAACTTTGTATTCTTATATTACAACTTGTATACGAGACTCTTAGTATTCTTAGCATGACACATGTACACATCCTACTCATTACAATATATCAACTAATATAATATTCTCTAACAAAGTGGTAAATTTCATTATTTTATAACCTTATAAATTGAAAATTATCCAAGGTAGTGATTTGTCACTATATTTCTAGTGACTTAATTGCTTACCAAACTTGATTGTTGAGATATCCAAAATAATACCTTTAACCTTGGGCATATAATCTTCAAAAGTGAAATTTTTCTACAAAACTACAAAACTATGGTTCTAGTTTCACTTTCATGGTAGTATACCTAGACTATTTTACCATTATTTATCTCATAGTATTTGTATATTATCAAGGTATTTTATGTATCCTCCCAAGTCCTCAAATGGTTTCTCTCACAACTCATCTTTTTTGTCCACTAACTCTTATACCTTAGCATGCAATGGAGCTAGTTTTTTTAATTGCTTGATTATACCTTGAGATTCATTTTTATCCTTATCATATTTAATAATGAAATAATTGATGTCATCCTCAAGGAGTTTCCCCTTAGGGTTAGCATTGTCAAGCAATCTAATAGTAATGAGCCCTTGAATCTCCATTACCATCTCTTGCATTGAGTCTTTTAGAGATGTTAGCACATATGTGTAGAGTTGTATGTCTCTCTAAGCATTATGAATCCTCTTTAGCTCATTAATTATATATATTTTAACCTATCCATAAATATTGGTCTTATGTTGCTAATATTTAGCCAAAATTTTGAGCACCTATTGGTAGCTATCCTTCGTAATCATTTGATTTGGGTTGCTTTCCATGTAGGATATAAAATTGAAACACAATTTGACACGTATTACTTTATATTTGATATTTTCCAAGAATAATATCACCCTTATCACCCCGAAGGTTGATACTAGATTTGTTGTTGTCTAGATATGTTACTGCCCCTTATTTTTAATGTCATTATTTTTCCTTAGAGCTTAGAAAATATTTTGATCTCTCACATGTTGGGATTTTTTGGAGTTATTTTACTTGGTCTTGTTGTTGGCATTTTTATTGTTCATTTTGCCTCCTTAATTAGTATTTTACTTGCACAAACTATTGTTAGCGATCCTACAATTATTATGTCTTTTTATCTGCCTCAACATTTTAGGACTTGAGGTTCTCAATATATTTCTTTAGTTGGTCATTTTTAGTGGCATATTTCTTTAAGGCTTCAATGTCTTGTTGAGGTTGTTATTTTGTAGCTTTTATCTAGGACACTTTTCCTCTAACTCTATATTTTATTTCTTTAATATATCATTATTTGTCATTAAATGATTAATTTACATGGTAATGACTATGGATAGTTGATTTAAAAGGTAGATAATCTGGTATGGATTATTTATTCTCAAATATTAGCTCAGATACCCTAATAGTGAAGTCATCATAGGATGCGATTATTTTGGAAACATCATTCTATAGTGTTTTTACATTGATAATTTTTTCTCTATATGATAATTGTAACCTCATGGTTATAGGAGCTTGAGAGGTTTTGCCTTTCAACTATTGTACTCTTTTCTAAATATTTCCTTTCTTTGGTAGGAAATCAAATACCATTTGGATATTTGTCTCCTCAACCTTTCTAGTAACCTTCAAAATAAATGTTGTTCTAGGCCTTGTAACTTCACTAGCAACTAGAGATGCTTTGGAAGGATATATCATAGATGTTGACATGAATGAAAATAGTTACTATATAAATATTTTCTTGGCTTGGCATGAGCATAACATGAGTAAGATAATATAATGGATGGTTCAATTTGCATGGAGATGAAATTGAATGACAATATGGATGGACTCATCCTTGATGCTAGCTGAGACAATGTTTCAAAAAGTGGAGAGATTAGTTATGAATAATAGGAACACATTGTGTAATCATCTAGGATTTTGAGTTGGTGAGTTGGATTGTGGGTGATGGAAATGAAGTGATCAAGGTCGTGCCAAAAATTAAGGTTATGGTTGAAGATAGGTTCCTCCAGAAGAACCATGGGCCACACTAGTGGATGGTGAGAGAAGTGTAATAGAAGAAAGAGTGGATAATAGAAATAAATAGGAATATAATAAGCACATGTGGATAAATAAGTAGGAGCAATGGAAAGTAAAAGGAGAGTAAAGGTTAAAGTGATGTTGACCATTATAGTGGTTGTTCTCTAACAAATAGAATTTCCTCCTTGGAAAATTCCCCTCCTTGAGATGAGGTGTTTACTATTTTTTTGCTATGTTTTTTACACCTTCTCAAACACTAAGCCATGTGGGTCACCTTTAAATTTTTATAGGCTATATTTTGTTATTTCTTGAATCATAGAATTAATGATATTAAGTGTGGTTAGTGCAACAACTATCACAATTTTTGGTGTAGATGCACGAGGTCAATGTGATAGACTCAGATATCCTTTTAGTGCTTATCAAAATATTTTAATCCTCTTTGTCCTCATTGGGTAGTTTCCATTACAAATGGAAGAGAATTATTTATTGAATGAGATATATCATGTTGGTTTCTTTGCCATGTTGATTCCATATCTTATCTACTACTACAAAAAAAATTGAGTACCCTATCTTTCCCAATGCATCCAAGGCATGCTGTTTAGGCTTGAGATATGGGTTCAAGTTATCTTGAATATTTGGTTCTATACAAAATGTGTATCACTCAAAGGGAATGGTACTTAATCCTCATATCTCTAGGAACTCACTAGAGTGGATAGGGCCAAATCCTTGCTTGGGTTTGCTTACTTCTCAATTTTATATATCTTTTTATGTACAAAGAAGGTTTTCAAACTATAGTGTTTCAACTTCTTTCTAAAATATTCCTTGGGTCATAAAACTACATGTCCTAGACTTGCTCTAGACCCATGTATCTAAGTCTATCCTCCAACACATTGTGGAACCCATGCAACTTGGAAGTGATCTTCATCATGAACTACTTGAGTGGGTAGAAGTTAGTTTTCTTATGCCCCATGAAATAAGTTATATCCATGTAGTTAAGTTTCCTAATGTACTCAAGGTTCAACAACTAATATAGTATAAACTATGACAACTTGAAGGACATGGCTAAAAGATCATAAAGTCAAATGAAGTACCATGTTTATCCCAATAAAAAATCTTCATTGATCCATTGTTCTAATTTGAATAACTCTCTCGACTCTTATTGTAGCCTCAAATCCTTTCACTTCATCTTCTCCATGATAACATTATACACATTGTCATAGAAGTAGTATGATGTCTTCCTCATTTCTTGGAAAGGTAAATTTGTGCACTCCACCACTATAAGTGGTTGTCCATCTATTACAAATTTATTTAGCTGATCTAAGAGGAATATATATTTATTTTGGTTCAAAATGATCTAGATTAATAGGTGTAAGGAAACTTTCATTCCACATTAAACTAATTGGGCTAGTTTCTCATCTATTTCAACTATCTATTTAGCATAGTTGTTAATTTAAGAGTTTTTAGGGTAAATTTTAACTATATGAAGTATGAAAAATTATTCTTTAATGGATTAGCATCTGATTCTTGCTAAGTACAACAATAATCTTAGAAAAAACCACGTAGTCATTGTCTTTGAGTAAATTTATCTCTAATAGGATGTTGAAGTTAATGATATTATTTAGGTTCCTAATACAATGGATTAAGAAATACCACCAATAATTTTGGTTACACTTGTAGTAAAAAAAATTGGATCATCAAACTATAGGTTACTTGTATTGCTAGATCATCAGCTGCCTTTAGCTTCTTCCTTATCTCCCTTATTTATATAAAAACTCCTCTATCTAATATGTGACTTGATTCTTTTGGCCATGAAGTGATATGTTTGGAATGTACCAATTTATGGAAATTTCATATCTTTAGGACTAGGTTTATTGATGGGCCCAAGGTCCATATTCTATTTTCTAAGAATTAGTTTGTGGCCCCAAGTTGAACCCCCTAAGGGTATTTTAACTTAAATTCCGAATGAAATTTTGATATTTTCCCTCCGTAGCTCTCTTATTGGATTTTCTAACAACTCTTCTATAATTAAAGGAGGAGGAAAGGGATTCCTCATTTTTAATTATTTCTTTCCCTTCTCCTTGAAGGGCCTTACTTATTGTGTCATCATTGGGTATAGGTGCTGGTGGAGAAAAAAATGATACTGGATTAATTTTAGAAATTTAAGGGTTTACAATGGAAAAGTGGAATACGTGATACTTGGTGGGGAAAAGTTGATGATCATGAGAAAATAAGGGATTTTTTACCATATTTCAAAATATGGAGCATTTCAATCAACTTAGCAAGTGAATCACTTGCAAACTAAAATTATTCACTTCTTAGGAAGTACAAAGAATTTTTTTCTCCTTGCAAGTAATTTGATTGGAAAAGTAAGCAATTCACTCATAAGGCCTAGTAATTTGCCAGTTTAAGGAAACATAGAAAAAAATTATTGGAGAAATTGGCAGTTAATTTTAGGATACATTTACTCGCAATGGTTATATTTTTTTTAAATAAAGGGGTAAAAATTTATTGATAAAAATTATGGATTACAGAGTACAACTGAGCTTCCAACCAGAACTCAAATAAACAACCAAACATGCTAAAACCACTAGACTAGAATGACACATAGAAAATACAAGAATAAACCACATTAAGTCTGTACATCCTTGTGGATCAACTCCCATAGGCGTTGAGAGTTCCCAGATGGGAGACTCTCCCAATTATCGATACTCCAAGGATCTAGAAGCTCAGAAGCCCTTTTGGCTAGGTAATCAGCAACCACATTCCATTCCCTTGGAATGTGCACAAAGGATATAAATTCAAACTCTTCACTCATTATGAGAATCTGAACGACTACAGAGGGCAACTACCAATTAACTTCATCCACCCTTTTACTTTTTAAAATATTAACCACAATTTGAGAGATAGACTCGTAGATAATCCTATGCTAGCCAAGAGAAAAACCCCTCTACAAGGCCTCAACAATTGCAAGAGCTTCCATAAAATTATTGGAGTGAACACCTTTATAAATGGAAAAGAAAAAACTGACACCACCAATAGAATCTCTCGCAATACCACCAATTCCAGCATGTCCAAGATTACCCCTGGACGATCCATCAGTATTAATTTTTAAAACTCCTCTAGGGGGTGGCCTCCACCTACCATCTCTCCTAACCTTCTTGCTAAGTTGAGGAACCCTACTAGGGCTAGAAGAGTTCACACCATCCCCAAAGAGACCAAGGGCTTGTTGTACCTTCTCCTCCTTAGAATCCAAATGAGGGTCCACATCACATTTGCTATGGATGGTTTCTGAACCATATACAAGATCCTTTGCCAGATCTGTTGAACAACCAAATAACTACCCTAAAATATCCATCGGTTCTATTCGAGCCAAATTTTCCAGATGATGCAAGAAGGGCCCAAATTCCAAGCCACCCGAAGGAAGCGGTCCTTGGTCGGAGGTCTGCCCAGACTACTCCAAAACTCCACCAGGGACAACACATGAAAATATGGATGGTTCTAGGCGCTCCACCAATGGTGCCAAGTATATCTGGCAAAGGAGCATTGGAAAAATAAATGAGAAGAGTCATCCTCATTCTTACTACAAAGGACACAAAAAAAGGTACCCTTAAATCCCCTCTTCCTCACATTATCCCAAGTGGGGCATTTATTATGAGCTACCAACTAGAGAAATAAGTTACATTTTGGCCAGGCAAATTTGTTCCACACCTTTTTCCACCAAGTGACACGAAGACTCCCATAATTTTGCTTATCAAGAACTTGATAACCATAGGCTACTGAGTAGGTTCCCTTAGTATCAGGGTTCCAAGCTAGAATATCTTTACCCCTCAATGAAGAACAAGGCCTCCCCATAATAATAAGAGCAAGCACCTCTCTGTCCTTGGCTAGTCCCCCTTGGGGCCATTCTTGCAGATCTTTCCACCTGTACATCTCCATATTTCCAAAATACTAGATTTTTTAAAGTCCTCCACATGAGACCAGCCTACTTCCAAGAAAAAAAATGCTTAGGGAACATAACCTAGGATATTTATTCAAGATAGGAGGGTAGCCATCCCAGGAATCCTCCCAAAAAAGAGCATTTTATCCCTGATTGCAAATCTAGAACAAACCCTACTTGATTAAATTAGCTCCTCTTTTCAGAGTGTCCTAGATAACTGAACTTTTCCCAACCAAGCTGACTCTAGGGATTTCAGCCTCAGAAATACCTCTCAAGTATTTACAAGATAATATTTTATCCCAAATATGATCTTGAGAGGTACACCATCTCCAGTAAAGTTTTGCAGCCAAATCCTACCCAAAAAGAGATGTATGTCACAACCCAATGCCTCCCTCTTGCATCGGCCTACATATAGAATCCCACCTAACCAAACTCCATTTAGATTGATCAAGTTTTCCAGACCATAAAAATTGTCTTGACAAAGCATCCATGTCCTTAATGAAGTGAGAGGGAGCTATTTGTAAAAAACATCTATAAATGGGTAAAGCTTGAACAATATATTTTAAAAGCAACACTCTACCTATAGTGGATAGCCATCTGAAAGTCTAGTGATTCACCTTCCTTCTAAACTTATCAAACATAGACTTCCAAGAAGATATAGGTAGAGGGTGAGATAAAATTAGAATACCAAGATAAATGAAGGGGGGAGTCCCAACCTGGAATCTTAGAATACGAGAAATCCTGGCTTGAATAAGAGGAGGGGTATTGAAGAAGAAAATAGAAGACTTGTCCTCATTAATGAAATGTCTAGAAGCACCAAGATATATGTCAAGATACTGTCTAATATTTCCAGATTCCATGATAGTGGAAACTCCCAATAAAGCAGTATCATCAATAAATTGAAGGTGGGAAAGAGGTGGCAAACTACTATCCCACTTCCACCCCTAAATGAGACCCTGCATGACTTGATACTTGAGCAATCTTCCCAACCCTTCCACCATAATGATAAAAAAATAAGGAGATAAAGGATCTCCTTGCCTCAATCCCCTTGAGGCCTCAAATAGCTCTGATGGCTCATTATTAACAAGAACAGATAATGAGGAAGAAGAAACATAGCTCATCACCCATCTAATCCATTTATCCTCAAATACAAAAGCAGTAAGAACTTTCTGAAGAAAGGACCATCTGACCCAATCATAGGCTTTGGCCATGTCCAAATTAATGAACATATTTTTCTCCTTAGAAGTTTCTATTGAGTGAATAGCTTCTGTAGCAATAACAACCCCATACAATATTTTTTGGCTAGCAACAAACCCTCCTTGCTCCTTAGAGATGATTTTGCTCAACCATATCTTCAACCTCTCAGCAATAATTTTTGTGATGATCTTATACACAACATTGCAGAGAGCAATAGGCCTGAACATATCCAAGGAATTTTCTCCCTCTTTTTTGGGTATAAGCACCACAAAGGTAGAATTTAGGGCCCTTAGCATCTGTTTGTTCTTTTGGGACTCATGGACCACCTCCAAAAGATCAAATTTGATTAAATCCCAAAACTCCTGATAAAAATCAATCGAGAATCCATCTGGGCCTGGGGATTTTTCTTTTTTCATCTTGAATACAACAATTTTCAACTCCTCAAGGGAAATAGAACCCATCAAGTGCTTATTCATCTCTCTAGAAATAATCGCTAGAATATAATTTAGAATAAGCTTTTCATTCTCATCATCTGATAGGGAGTCCTCCTTGAAGAGAGAGGAAAAATACCTCTTTGTATATTCTGAAACATCCATGAAAGAAGAGAGCAGAGTACCTTGAGAATTCACAAGAGAAGTAATCAGGTTACCATTATGGTGAGACTTAACTAAGTTATAAAAGAAGTTTGTGTTCCTATCCCGTTCCTGAAGCCAATCTAATAGAGCTTTTTGTTTTAAAAAAAATTCTTCCCTTAGTTCCCATTCAACAAGGTCTTTCGTAGCCTCAGATTCCTCAACAAGAAGCTCATTCGTGAATCCCTGATCTCTAATATTCATTGAAGCTTCTTCCATCCTCTTAAGAGCTGCCAGCTTAGCCAAGGAAAGGTTCCCAAAATTTAGTCTATTCCATCTCTTCAATTTATGTTTTACAAATTGTAGTCACTTCATAAAGGAATACATAGTGGTGCCATGAGAAGGTTTGCCAGTGGTCCACCAGCCTCGCATGAAACCATGAAGCTTAGGAACATGAAGCTACATAAGTTGAAACTTAAAGGATGGATTCTTTTTTAGACCTAACTCCAAAGCAAAGAGTTTGATAGGCCAATGATCAGATCCCATACCCTCCAAAATCATAGAACTAGCACCTCTGTTATTACCCATCCAATAAATGGATATCAAAAACCTATCCAGTCTCTCTGATATGGAAGCTTCCCCACACCTTCTATTGTGCCAAGTAAATATCCCATTATCTGGCTTTATGTCAACCAAGTTTAGGGCCTGGATATGAGCACTAAAGAGAAAAGAAAAAGGCTCGAGACGGTCCACCCCACCATGTTTTTCCTCTAGAAAAGTGATAGAGTTTAAGTCTCTAGCCAAAATCCATGGGTATAGGGGAACTAAACTTATCACAAAGCAAATGTGCTTCCACAAATTCACTTTACCATTGTAATCAATAGGAGCATACACATTTGTAAGTAGGATGATTTCACCAGATTCATTATCATTCTCGACCATTGAAATAGACCATCTATTGGAAATCCAAGTAAGAGGGGATATCTTAATTGAATCCCATAAACAAGCGATGCCACCAACATATCCACATGCATCAATACACTGGCATTGCCCCCTTCTCCACAACTTGGGAGTAATATTGAACATACTATCAATAGCCAATTTAGTCTCCTGAATAAACACCACATCTAGAGAATGCACATGAACCAAATCATGAACAAATTTTTGTCTGGGGATGCTATTTAACCCCCTTACATTCCATGAGAGGATAATCATTTTTGGGGGTTATAAAAATAGGAGTCCAATGTTCTCACCAAGCCCGACTCCACCAAAGTCTCCCACATTAAATTAATTTCATCCTGGTCCTTATTCCAACCCACCTTCATATTCTTATCCGAAAAACTTTTTTTAATTATTTTTTGCTGCAATCCCAACACCGTAGGAGTTTTGCAGTCCAAGGATGATTGCATCAGTGCCTGAGTAGGAGAGGGCATAAATAAATTTGTACCACTTTCCAAAATAGTTTCCCTTATAGGGCTTGACCAAACCATGTCCCCTATACTCAGATCCAAAGCCCTGTGTTCTTCATTTAAACCCCATAGATCTGATTCCTTAAGTTCCCCCTCAAGAAGAGACATCTAATTTGGCCTTGTTATATTTGCATCAGGTAGTGACATTTTAGGTATCTCCATGCACTGATCAAGATCATATAATATTTCAAAAGTGTTGAGTAGAGCATCTGGTTGGCTATCCTTAAGGTCTTTGTTTGCCCTTCGTCCTCTATTTCGGGATTTTACCGGAACAAAACCTTCCTTATCCCATTCCCCTTCCTTTATTGAGGATTTTCCTTTATCCAAACTTTTTCCAGATCGAGAGGGCCTAGGATTTGAAGCTACGAGTGAGACAAACTTAGGGTATTTTCTTTGCAGGTGGCCATATTCACGGTAAATATGGCAACAAAATGGAAGAGCTTCATAGTAAAGTTTTTGAACCCATGTAGTTGATCCAGATTGTATTTCAATAGAATATGGAATAGGATTATTTAAGTCAATTTCAAAAAAAATACGAGCAACAAAGATTACCTTTTTATTCATTGTATGTTGTGACGGTCCAACCAACTTCCCAAGCAGAAGGGCAATCTTATGCAATATATCAGTTCTCCAAAATTCCAATGAGAGCCATGGAAGTCGCACCCATACTGGAAACCATGATGGCTGCTCCTATGATGGGTTGAAACCCACATGCCAAGGTTTAAGAAAGAGTCCCACTTGGTTATAGAAATAAGGACCCCCTTCAAATGCTTTGTTACAATTTGCAATACAAGATAAAACCACCATAAAATAGCTATTCACACTCAACATCACCTCCACATCACCTTTAGGATTCCAAGTCTTCCTGACCTAAGCCTCCACAAAGGGGAGAGAAATTTGGATGCCCAAAAATTTTCCAATAAGGGCATGTTTGGTTAGATACTCCACATCTTATGCCATTGAGTCTGGTTGAACCACTAGAACTGGCCTGGCTTCACATCGTTCCAAACATCCATTGTTTTTTAACAAGCAATTCTCGACATGCACTGGAAAATCTTATTCCTTCCAGTCATTTTTAGATGAAAAAATACCAAGATCATGCACTCTCTATGCCGGACCCAATGCCATCACGATATTCCTCCAATTTTTTAGACCTCCTTCGAAAGTTGCTACCATCCTCGTAGAGCAGTTTTTCTTCATCAAACCCTAGCAGAGTAGTTTTTCCTCATAAAATCCTAGCCCAATGGTTCTATTGAATCTCTAGTGTAAAAATATTTTAGTTTGCATAGGCAAATCTATGTTGTAATTAAATGAATACGATAATTCATTTTATTTTAGTGGTGGTTTTCCCTACGTGCAACACTTAGGTTATTAGCCTTGTGATGTAGTCATCCTGATGGAAATTCCTTGTGGGGTTTAACCCAACTGACTAGCTATGATGAGAGTAGTGCTTTTGTGTAAATAATGATTCATTGTCATGGTGATTTGATGAAACTAAGAGTGAAGTTCTTTGAAGTACATATTGGTTGAGAGCAATATAATTGAGGTATATTGTGTAAAAATAACTTGGAGCATAAGGTGTGTAGAGCAGTAAGAGGATGAGGTAAAAAATATGAATACAAGGGTTGTGTTCTTAGGGGGTTTTATACTCTACAATTTTCCCATTCGCATAATTATATGAGATCCTAGGTAGGTTAGCATGAATTAGGCTAATTTTATTGCATGATTGGTTATCTTATAGGTAAGGTGATTAGTGGAATATTTTCTCACTTTCATGAGTGGTTCATTTTTTATGGTGAGTAGTTCACTTCTGACCTTTGTACATTATTTGGTAAGAAAAATGATAAACAAAAAGAATTGAACAAGATAAACTTGACAACCATAGCTGAAAAATAAATTTTGGGAGAGAGGGAAGAAAAGGAAGATAGGGTTTTTTGTAGAGCAAAAAGAAATAAAAATAAGAGATGAGGAAAATATCACAGATTTAAAGGAAGAAAAATTAGTAAAAGGTACTTCCTATTTACCAATAGCAAAATAGAGGATAACTTTATTTATCTTTGAGATTTCCATCAAATCAATTAGAGGCACTTTTTATTTACCAAATTGATAGTATTCTTCCATCCATTATGGTGATTTTGTAAACATTTGGTACCACTATCTAAAATATTTGATATTATCAATGATCCAAAAGGAATCAAATTTCTAATGACCTCCTAGTTTGACTATGTCCTTACCCCACTTGAATATTAAGTCACATTCCTTGTAATCCATCATCGTGTCTCATTTGTCAAGCCACCCTTTGACTACTTCCTAGTGTTTGACTATTCTCTTGAATGTTCTCTCTCTTGCCTGCTCCAACACTAATAGGATATTAAGTCATGGTTTCATTGGTTTGACATCAATTATTTCAATCTATAATTGTTATGATATTTATATCTAACATTAATTTTAAAAAATAATATGGGCGAGATATTGATTGTATAATTTAAGTAGGGTTGTGCAACAACCTTATTGATTGCATCTGAAATGATGTGGTGGATATATACTCTATGCTTACTACTTGGACATAATACATAAGGTTGATTTGAAGTCAACATTAATAATGATATTGATTTTTTTCTATCATTATGTTTCTTTTAATAAGTTATAAGTTGTTAGATTTTAAAATTCAGTTCAAAATGAGGATACAAATAAATACATATATAACAATATTTTTTTATTTTAACACACTCTTACACAACCCATGTGGTATGAACCTAGGTGCCGAATTCATACCATTAAGGTGTGCCATAGACACCATATTATTAGTTTTTACTTACATATCAATCTTTTTTACAATTATGTTATAGGTTAAATAAGATTAATTTAAGTTTAGATGTGTGTATAACTTATCTAATTATTAATAGTAATTTTATTTTTAAATAATTTATATACACACAAGAGTTCATATTAATCTAAAGTACTATATTTGTAGGTATAATTTATATATAAAGAAAATAGGCTATATTAAATATATTTATAATTTTAAATATTTAAATCAAGAGTTACATTAAAGTGATTTTCTAAAGGCAAGTTAGTATTGGCAAGACAATATCAATAAAATAGTACTATATTTGTAGGTATAATTTATATATAAAGAAAATAAGCTATATTAAATATATTTATAATTTTAAATATTTAAATCAAGAGTTACATTAAAGTGATTTTCTAAAGGCAAGTTAGTATTGGCAAGACAATATCAATAAAATAGTACTATATTTGTAGGTATAATTTATATATAAAGAAAATAAGCTATATTAAATATATTTATAATTTTAAATATTTAAATCAAGAGTTACATTAAAGTGATTTTCTAAAGGCAAGTTAGTATTGGCAAGACAATATCAAGAAAATATAGAGAGGAAAAATGGTTTTATGTATTTATTTATATATATATATATATATATATTGAGTAAATACTTCTTATACATATACATATCCGCCTGTGGGGATTGAACCCAGGTCACATCACCCATAATGCAAGTGGCATCCTTGCGGGTAGACCACATCACGCAGATATGTCATCTATATTACTTTTATGTCAAAAATAAAGTAGCTTTTCTTCTTACTCTAGTTACTACTTAACAAAATACCAAAGTAAATAATATCATTAAAATTTTTAAAAGTTGTTTATATTTTTAGGAGTTTTTAACTACTTAATCATACACACAAACTTTTATAAAAATGTTGTTTTTTTAATTATGCTTCGTAGAATTTTATGCTTTTTTGAAAGGTCCAAGGTTCAAACTGGGGCTTGGGCGAGTGTGAGGGGGTGGGTGTGTGGTGGCTATGTGTTAAATTCCCTATTGATAAGCATAGCTATCGACTTTACTAAAAATTATAGTTAAAAAAAGACTGCTCAACCTTATATTGGTTATAAGAGTTTCTCATACTACAAATTTATTATAAATATTGGAACCATAAAAAGTATATTGACCGCAACAGTGACTATATTTTCCTCTTTCTTTGGTAGGGATGGGGTCCAAACCAATGTCGCCAACGCTAACTACAAAATATTGTGAATAAGTGTGCACAAAATGATTGACTGTTCAGTTGAGTGATGAATAGACAATTGTTATTAAGAGGTGAAGGCTTCTAGTTTTCTCGACAATATTTCGAGTAAAGGTTAAGTTTTTGTGAATAATATATAAAACAACAATTTTAGTCAGAAAATACTAAAAAGTAAAGAAAATATTGTCCATGGCATCCCTGTCTGATCATAAATTTTAAACAGTTGACACCACACTTCAGATAGGTGGTAGATGGGACAAGAAGGCATTTTCATGTTCGATGTCTGCGGTTTTGCAGATCACAGCGTGCGTTTTTCTACTATGCAGTAAGTAAGTAAATAAATAAATATAAACTCTAATCATCTGCACTTCAATAATGATGAACACGGAGATTTAAGATAGAAACTAACAAGAGTCTCACAAATCCATACTAAATAAAATTTTCAAATCAGTCAGGAAAAAGTAAATAAATTTTTTTAAGTCGGTCAGAGAAAAGTGAAACACTTCAACATCTTTAAAAAAAAATTAAAAATATATATATATTAGTGAAATGGGTTAGGGTTTTGAAAGTATCTTTAGGAAAACTGTTATACGAGATTTAAAAAAACAAAACAATACGCTGCTACTTTAACACGGGTTCTACCATTCAAACTAAACCAAACAACTACAAGAGGAGAGAACACCAAAATAAAAAGAAACCCGAAAAAGCAACCACCTAATCAAAAGACATCAACTACAGCCCACGGTCAGAGAAGAACTAGGAGAAACCAGTTAAGAAGAGGACCAGAACAGATTCTCATCCCCTCAAACAACTATGTAGCCTAAACCAGTTTTTGTTTTTATTGTTTTACAGTATCTGCAAATCTCACACCTATGTAGCCTAAACTGGGATTCTAATTTGGAGAATATATATAAACAACCGCCATGACTTTGGCTGTGGGATAGGACCCTCAACTTATCCGTGATAGGCAGTCATGGAGTACTTAAGGTGTGGATGCTTTTGGATTGGGTTCAAAAAGAAAACATAGATCACCAAAAATGCTAGAGAGGAAGAAAAAGAGAAAGAAACAGAGAGAGCACATTCTTGGAGTCAAGAGTATGAATGATCAAATAACATTGCAATCCAAACTACTGTAATGTTAACCTAACATGGAGTTTTCTATTAAATACTAAGATTTCTATTGGAGAAAAAATGCCACTACCCCGCCAAAAAATCAGACAGGCAAAAACAAGAAGGCAAAAATTAGCCCAACAACATTACCATGTTGAGAAGAAGTCTGCATAAAAAGTGGTTATCACTTGCAAAAGCCATATCTTACACTGTAAACGTCAAGAAAGTCAGGAAACAGTATATTTCTATCTTAAGAAAATGCCATTGTAAAAGGAAGTGCTTAGAAACCCATGCATAACATCACAAACATTCAATTAGCAAGTAAGAGGACTACTACTAGCCGAGGCTAGATAAAACCCTACCTAGGACAAACTTGAATTTAAGGATAAGCTGCAGACACTTGCTAAGAGAAAATGACAGCTCTGGATGCCTTGGAAAAACATATACATAATAAAATTTGTATCTGGGATCTGAGACCGAAGGGACACTATTATGTTGGAAATTGCTTTTATTTTTAAGTCTCAACCATACTCGTGGAAGAATCTTCATTGTGAATGTTGGTTAGTAGCGCTTCCAGGACATCTACCTGTGTTTTAAGAACAGCTATATAATCTGCTGTTTCACTGAGCAAGCACGACGCCTACATTGATTAATCTGCTGTTTAAAGGCACTGAGAGCCCTAAGAAGGCGATTGAGATAGAGCTGCCTGAATGCTGAATCTCCATATGGATTCGTGGTTTTACCAAAAGAGATATGATGAAGATATGATGTCTTGCTTATCCGAAGACTCTCAGCTCCAAAGCTTGTTTTGTGAACCTCTATGCCACTTTCCCTCTGTTGGAATTATTGAACCAACACTCACGTTCCCAAGTGCTTCGGCGCGAAGCACTTATGTTTTGCGTTCGGGAGGTGCTTCGCTGCGAAGCAAAAATAACAACCCCCTGAAAACACTTCGCTGCGAAGCTCTTCAGCTTGCCCTCGGAAGATGCTTCGCCGCAAAGCAAAATAAATCTGCCCCCTGAAAGAGGTTTTCCGCAAAGCAACATCATTCCGGCACTTCGCACTTCAAATTGCCGAAGAGGAAATCCGATGGGAAGATCGGGGCATTAATTTTCCAGCATGCGAGTAGTTGGGGTTGCTCGGCAATTGGTGGAAAACTCTCTTCGGCATTTAATTTTTGTCAGCCGGTTGGTGATTTAATCTCGCCTTTTGTCCTCATCCCTCGTCTATAAATACCGGGCCATTTGTCATTTTGCGTAGTTGGAGGATAGAGGTCGGAGGAGAGCAACAGAGAGAAATAGAGAGCCCAGGGCAGCCGCAGCAGCTAGGGTTTCAACCAGCAGTGCAGCAGAACAACAGATAGCTGGTGTTGGGAGCAGCAGCCTCTCGGAAACGCCATTTGTGTTTACCCTGCAAAGTTTCAACTTATAGAAGTTTGTAATCGCTTCAGAAAGAAGCTTTGTAATCTGGCATTATTTTAATATATAAATTTTAGTCTTGCAAATTTGCGCTTCTGTGTGTATTTGTTCTCTATCTCGAAGTGCTGATTAATCCACAAATAAACCTCAGTGAGGGTTTGCCCTAAAGTGGGAAAACACCCATTCGATCCAGAAAGGAAGTTTAGTTGTTTGTTTGTTTATTCTACCGGAGAAGCACTTCGGTACTTTGTCTCCTCAAAGTGGAATCCTGGAGCCACTTCGTCAAAGTTGCCGTGAGCTGCAATGCTTCGCAGCTTTCCTATCCGAAGCAGTCACTTCGGCTTGAAAATTGCCGAAGTGATTTTACTTCGGCATTTTATCCCTCGAAGTGCTTACTTCGGGAGTATTTTCTCCGAAGCTCCTCCCTCGCTCAACTCCTTTGCAAAGCGTCTTTGCCATGACGCGATTTAATTGGAATTTTATTTAATTCCTTCAAATTGGTATCAGAGCCTGTTGTGTCGTGACGTGGAGATAGAAGCATGGCTTCTAGAAACAATTCCCTATAGTTGCAGATATCGCGATTTAACGGCAAGAACTATGATTATTGGAGAATCCAGATGAAAATCCTCTTCGGGTCTCAAGAGTTGTGGGACTTGGTGGAGAATGGATACCCGGAACCAGCAGATGCAGCAGCATTGGCCATCCTCTCCCAAGCTAACAAAGACCTTCTGAAGGAAAACTGGAAGAAAGACCAAAAGGCCCTATTCTATATCATGCAAGCGGTTGAGGAGACCATCTTCCCGCGAATTGCATCAGCCACCAAGGACAAGCAGGCCTGGGAAATTCTGGCCAGCTCATACCAAGGCACCAACAAAGTGAAGTTAGTGAAATTGCAAATGCTCAGGAGGGAGTTCGAGAACTTGCAGATGAGTGAGTTTGAGTCGATGAGCGACTTCTTCACCCGAAAAACTGATGTCATCAACCAAATGCGGTTGAATGGTGAAATTGTGCAGAATCAAAGGATTGTGGAGAAAATTTTGTGGAGTCTGCTAGCAAAGTTTGACTCTATGGTAATTGCAATAGAGGAGTCAAGGGACTTGACAACCGTCTCGGTGGATGAGCTCATGGGTTCTCTGCAGACACATGAGCAGAGGCTGAGCCACTCAACTCAGTCCTCTATGGAGCAAGACTCCCACCATGGCGCCTCTAGTTCTCAAGGTGGAAGAGGCAAAGGCAGGCGTGGAAGAAGTAACAAGCAAGGAGGGAGATCAAACTCTCATGACAGTGAAACCAGCTGCAACTTTCATCAGCAAGGAGGAAGAAACACTGGCAAAAATCTACAAAGTGGCTCTCAACAAAAGAAGGACAAATCCAAGGTCCAATGCTATTATTACAAAAATTTTGGCCATTATATCTCATAGTGCAGAAAGAGGATGGCAAACGAGAATCAGCAGCAAGCCCATTATACAGATGAAGCCAAAAATGCGACAGGAGGAAATATGTTGCTGACTTGCAGTGTTGAGGAGGAGAGCAAGAAAAACATTTGGTATCTTGATAGTGGATGCAGCAACCACATGACTAGGAATAGAGAGATGTTCTCACAACTGGATGAAACAGTCCAGTCTGAAGTAAATATGGGGAACAATAGCAAAGTTCCTATGATGGGGAAAGGAAAAATCCTCATTCGCACTCGACACGGAGAAAGAAAACAAATTTGTGATGTTTATTATGTGCCTGCGTTGAAACACAACCTGCTAAGTGTTGGACAACTTGTGCAGAAGGGACACACTATGCAGTTCAAAGATGGTGTCTGTACCATCAGAGACAAAGTGCATGGACAAATTGCAATCGTGTCCATGACGAAAAACAAAATTTTTCCACTACATATTCAGAATGAATCATTAATGTCTCTGAGTGTAGTTGTGAAATATGCTACCTAGCTATGGCATCTCAGATTTGGTCACCTAAGTTTCAGTGGCCTGAATTTGCTACACAAGAAGCAGATGGTGAAGGGTTTACCCCTTATTGAGCAACCGAACCAAGTTTGTGAAGGTTTCCTGGTCGGTAAGCAGCACAGGGATGCATTCCCTATAGGATAGTCTTGGAGAGCATCTCAGCCATTGGAGCTGGTGCACTCAGACATTTGCGGTCCAATGCAGACCAACTCATATATCGGCAACAAATACTTCCTGATATTCATAGACGACTTCAGCCGGAAGACTTGGGTTTATCCCATTAAGCTGAAGTCAGAAGCATTTGCGAATTTTAAGGAGTTCAAGGCTCTGGTTGAGAAACATAGCGAGTATTATGCGAAAAATCTCAAGACATACGGTGGAGGAGAATACATATCCAATAAATTCCATAACTTTTGCAAGCAGCATGGAATTTGAAGGCAGTTCACTGCCAGATACACACTACAACATAATGGTGTGGCTGAGAGGAAGAACAGAACTATCATGGAGATGGCACGGAGCATGCTCAAGGCGAAAAGTCTGCCACATGAGTTTTGGGTAGAAGTTGTAAGTTGTGCAGTTTATCTGTTGAACATATGTCCCACCAAGAGTGTGAAGGACAAAATTTTGGAGGAAGCATGGAGCAATCTGAAGCCAAGTGTGGCTCATTTGCGAGTTTTTAGGTGCATTGCATATGCACATGTTCTAGATGAGAAAAGGTAGAAGCTGGATGACAAAGCTGAAAAGTGGATCTTCACAGGGTACAACGAACTAGCAAAGGCATACAGGCTGTACAATCTGGTAATGAAGAAACTTGTCATCAACCGAGATGTGAAGTTCTTGGAGGATGAAGCCTAGAACTGGAAGTCAAAGACTGGTCAACCTGAACCAGCAATTGTTGAACCTACAAACTTGGAGGAAGATAGTGTGCAATCACCTGTACCTTCAAGCAACAACGGTGGTGCCAGTAGTAGCACAACCTCATCATCCCCATCGCCTCCACTTGCAAGCAAAATTCAAAACTTGAGGACACTTGCGAAGACTCGGAGCTTGCAAGACATTTATGAGGTAACCCGTAATTAGTCAGATGAAGAATATTTTGACTTTGCCTTATTTACGGAGTGTGATCCAGTGGAGTTTGAAGAGGCAAGTCAGAATCACAAATGGATGAAGAGATTGCAACCATTGAGAAGAATGAGACATGGTAGCTAACATATCTTCTAGCAGGAAAGAAGACCATTGGGGTCAAGTGGGTGTATAAAACAAAGTTCAACACCCAAGGAGAAGTTGACAGGCATAAGGCTAGATTAGTGGAGAAAGGCTACAAGCAGAAGTCAGGAGTTGACTATCATGAGGTGTATGCACCTATAGCCCGACTTGACATAGTCAGAATGATTCTGGCACTAGCAGCTCAAAAGGGATGGAGCGTTTATTAGATGGATGTCAAGTCTGCCTTCCTGAATGGAGTGTTGGAAGAAGAGGTCTACATAGACCAGCCACCCGGATATGAAATACAAGGGCAAGAAGACAAGGTCCTAAAGCTAAAGAAGGCCTTGTATGGGCTGAAGCAAGCACCCTGGGCATGGTACAGCCGGATTGACGGCTACTTTCAGGAGAATGGGTTTCAAAAATGCCCATATGAGCACACCCTATATCTAAAGACAAACGCAAAGGGTGAAATGATAATCGTCTACTTGTACGTGGATGATCTGATATATACTGGCAATAGCAACAGTCTATTTGAGGAGTTCAGAATAGCCATGAAAATCGAGTTTGAAATGACAAACATGGGGCTAATGAAATTCTTTCTTGGCATTGAAGTTGACCAATCAGCAGATTGCATCTTCATTTCTTAGGGCAAGTATGCAAAGGATGTCGTGAAGCGTTTTAAGATGGAGGATAGCAAACCGGTCATCACCCCGATAGCCACTGGCTTGAAGTTGAGCAAAACTGACAACAGCAGAAGAGTTGATCCAACTCTCTATAAAAGGTTAGTTGGAAGCCTGATGTACTTGAATGCAACCAGGCCAGATTTTATGTTTGTCGTGAGTTTAATCAGTTGGTTTATGGAGTCACCTAGAGACACTCACTAGTAAGCAGGCAAAAGAATTTTGCGATATGTCAATGGCATGAGGAACCACGGACTTCACTATGCCAGACAAGACCAGCTTGAGTTGATTGGCTACACTGATAGCGATTGGGCTGGTAGCATAGATGACCGGAAGAGCACTTCTAGATATGCCTTCCATTTTGGATCCGAAGTTGTCTCTTGGTCCTCAAAGAAGCAACCAATTGTTGCTTTATCTATAGCAGATGCAGAGTGCGTTGCTGCCACCTCAACCGCCTGCCAGGCAGTCTGGTTGAGAAGAGTTCTAAGTGAACTACATCATCCGCCCGAAGCAGCAACAACAATATTTTGTGACAATAACTCTGCCATCGCACTCTCGAAGGACCCAGTCTTCCACGATCGGACGAAGCACATAGATATCTGGTTTCATTTCATCAGAGAGCTGGTGAAATTCGGTGAAGTACAGTTGCAGTTTTGTAGGTCCAAGGAGCAGCTAGCTGACATCTTCACAAAACCCTTGAAGGAGGAGGACTTTGCCAGACTGCGAGAGATGTTGGGCGTCCGAGAACTCATGAAAGTTGGTTTAAAGGAGGGTGTTGGAATTATTAAACCAACACTCACACCCGCAAGTGCTTCGGCGCGAAGCACTTATGTTTTGCCTTCGGGAAGTGCTTCGCCGCAAAGCAAAAATAACACCCCCCTGAAAACACTTCGTCGCGAAGCTCTTCAAGCTTGCCTTCGGAAGATGCATCGCTGCGAAGCAAAATCAATCTGCCCCCTAAAAGAGGTTCGCCACGAAGCAACATCATTCCGGCACTTCGCACTTCAAATTGCCGAAGCGGAAATCCGGTGCGAAGATCGGGGCATTAATTTTCCAACGTGCGAGTAGTTGGGGTTGCTCGGCAATTGGTCAAAAACTCTCTTCAACATTTAATTCTTGTCAGCCGATTGGTGATTTAATCCCGCCTTTTGTCCTCATCCATCGTCTATAAATACTGGGCCATTTGTCATTTTGCGTAGTTGGAGGATAGAGGTCGGAGGAGAGCAGCAGAGAGAAATAGAGAGCCCAGGGCAGCCGCAGCAGCTAGGGTTTCGACCAACAGTGCAGCAGAACAATAGATAGCTGGTGTTGGGAGCAGCAGCCTCCCGAAAATGCCATTTGTGTTTACCCTGCAAAGTTTCAACTTGCAGAAGTTTGTAATCGCTTCAGAAAGAAGCTTTGTAATCCGGCATTATTTTAATATATAAATTTTAGTCCTGCAAATTTGCGCTCCTGTGTGTATTCGTTCTCTGTCTCGAAGTGTTGATTAATCCGCAAATAAACCTCAGTGAGGGTTTGCCCCGAAGTGGCAAAACACCCGTTCGATCCAGAAAGGAAGTTTAGTTATTTGTTTGTTTATTCTGCCGGAGAAGCACTTCGGTACTTTGTCTCCTCAAAATAGAATCCTGGAACCACTTCGTCGAAGTTGCCGTGAGCTGCAGTGCTTCGCAGCTTTCCTGTCCGAAAAAGTCACTTCGGCTTGAAAATTGCCGAAGTGATTTTACTTCGGCATTTTATCCCCCGAAGTGCTTACTTCAGGAGTATTTTCTCCGAAGCTCCTCCCTCGCTCAACTCCTTTGCGAAGCGTCTTTGCCGTGACGCGATTTAATTGGAATTTTATTTAATTCCTTCACCCTCTTCTATAAATCACAATAATAATACAGTTATTTTGATAATTCCTTTAATTGATTTCGAGCTTCAGTTATCTGAGGAAATCGTGCAATTGTCCATGTTAAACATTTCTATATAAAGAATTAATATTAAACATTTTTATTGTTAAAAGCAATTTTTTTTTTATAAAACTTACACAACATCTAAAGATTAGATTCTCCATTATTTATGGCAGAATACAGCCTGCAACATCTAGCGATGTCTTAAAAAGCAAACATAATAAAATATATAGATTTTTATTTTGTTAGTTGTAAAATTTTATAAGTAAAAATAAAAATTACCATTCAAAAATCAAATTGAAACTATTCATTGACAAGACTTACAATTTAAAAAAATCAAACTGAACTGCTCATTGACAAGACTTTGATAGAAAAAATTATGAATGAGTAGAGTCCACTGGACTTTTTTTGGAAAGAGATTTTAGGTGTAAAATTGTGTAATGGCGATTATTTTATAATATTTAAATCAAACTAACCATCAAATTCGAATGATATATGAAAGGTGTTAGCGGCTAAAGGATTAGCAGTTTCAATTTCTTTGACACTCAAAATATCTTTCCCTCTCTCACGTCCTATAGAATGTGTGGAGACCGTACCACACAGGCACATGATAGCACATGCATACATTTTATCTTATCTTCCAACCACTCCCAGATAAAAACTTCTCCTGCCTAGAGTGCCACCCATTTTCCTTTCTTGACTGTTCTCAATCAATCTATCGCCGCCCAACCATAAGAAATAAATAATATGTGGTGCTAATTGATTTTTTTTCCACAAATGTCAGTTTCTTCAATTTAAAGTATAGTCAAGAATAATCATAGTTAAGGCAAGTAGTATCCTTGCTAAGTAGTACCCTCACTGTATGTACTAGGAATACCGCAAAACATATTATCTACAGCGGTTGTTTAGAACGAGGATTTGTAAATGTTATGTTTTCGAACAAGAGTCTCCTCATAACTGAAATATAAGATGTTACGAGGTCCATGGTTGTGTATATTGAAAGGAAAAATCGTTAAAAATTAAAAATTGTTATTTAATAAATTAATATTATAACAAAAAATATAAAAAATAAAATAAGTCTGATGTTTTTATAATTTATTAAAAATTTAAATCTGTGCATTTTACAATGATTTGATTAAATTTTAAGAGTGGAAATTCCATAGTACATTATTTTAATGCTTTTAATAATTTATATTAAGTATATCGATTAATTTAAAGATTTGTATTTACAATAGTTTCACCAAATTAATAAAATTATAACCTTTTGGGTATTAATTTAATGTTTTAGTAAATTTTAAATGGCAATGTACTATTTTTTATTAACATCCATGTTTAATAATTAATATATATATATATATTTATATTTATAGTTATAGTTATAGTAAAGTATGTTTGCCTTTTTAAGAAAACATTTTATTAAAATAATAAAAATATTATATTTATTCTTAGGTCTATTAAACCTATTTTCTTTTATTGTTCTATCTTCTTATGAAAATATTCTTCATGCTACCCAAACTATTATATCTTAGCAATTAACTTTATGATAGTATTTTTATTAGGAGATGAAGTCTAAGTCAACCAATTATTTTATAAATTTGAATGTTGCTTTGACAAAAATAGATGTTGTGATCACCTAATTATGTATTATTTAGTTTTTATTTTTTGTATGGGTAAGTTGATATATGGAATATAGTGCCTTGAATAATAGTTAAAGTATATGAAAATTAATGTTAATTTTTTATTCAACTTCAATGTTCATTTTTGTTGTTAGTATATACCATCATTTGTGAATCTTACTTAATTGAAATATATTTTTATATTTTTCCTTTTTATGGATACATAGAGGAATGGGCCACCCATCATTTTTTACTACCATTCTTAGGTTCAAATCTTGGGTAAGTCCCAAGGAGACATAGGTATCTATTCTACCAAAATCGCCCAGGGCTTACACTTAGACTGACCCCTTTGGCACACTCAATGAGAATAAAGCAAAAAAAACAAGAAAAAACCAACACAAAAACACAAATGAACACAAAAAATACAACAACAAAAAAACAAAGACAAAAAAAAAACCTAAAACAAACAAAACATCATAAAAGCATAAAAACAAGCTTTAAATAAATTAAAATAAATGAGAATAATTTTTATTAATAAATATATATTTGGTTTAAAATTATTTTGTATTCCTTTCAAGCCATAAATTCCAATGAATAATAGCAAGATCAGGCTTCTAAAAAATGAATAATTCTATAGATTTAAAATAATTAATCTAACATTTCATCATCTCTTTAAATACTAATGGAGGTACCTGATATACTCTTGTATTTCTAAAATAATGGTCTCAAATGGTGTATGCAAGCAAATAGTAAACAAGTAAATGATCTATTATTTCTATATCCTTATTATACAAGACACACTTAAAATGATATACTATAGTCTTCTTTATAACTTCCATCCATAAAAATATTGCTTTGGACATTTAACAAAATAAATGTTGAGGACTTAGGAAGTGTCACTCAAGAAAATAACTAGGAATAGTATACACTTTTACCTAGAATATTTGAACACCCTTGCTTCCATCCACCAAAACTTCCATCTTATATTGGTTTACGTCCAATCTATAATGTTAAACTTCTTAGGCCCTATAATCCATATTCGTTGGACAAATCTATAGTTGTGTAATATTTTGACATTGAGGAACTTAATCTAGATAGTTTAGCACTAATGGGGGAGAGTCAAATTATTGACATGTGGAGTAAGACCACTAGAAGGTAGTCCATTCAAAAGCACAATGTGGTTATGGTATAATAATTTGTCCAATAAAGGAGTGCATCACAAAAAAATAAAAGTAAAATATTTTTCATACTTGATGTCAACAATTTAATGCAACAATGCAACGGGGACCATTTTTTTCGAGAAGTATGAATGATCTATGCATGTAAACTTTTTTAGGCATGGCTTTATGCCCAAAATTCTAAATTTTAGCATATCCACATTGTTAGGGGTATAACATTGTGCTTGACATCGTTTTGATCCATTCAAGAAGCATTACAAATATGAAAAGGAACTAAAATTTCATTAGATAACTTTCCAACTAGTTTTAAAAAAAAATGATCTTGCACCCTAAAAACGCAATACAAAATATTTACTAAAAACAATAATTTTCTACTTCTAGACTTTTTTGTGAAAATGTATCTCTAGCCATGTTGACACATCATTAGAATATAAAATACAAAATGACAAGTCATATGTATTTAATTCTCTATTAATGTCCACTTTGAAACTCAAGGAAGGTGAAATACCACATATTCATATGTGTGACCTTCTAATTGAAGGAGCACAAACAAACACATATCCACGTGGGTGACCTTTCATATTTAATACAATGGATTTCCATTACACTAAAAATATTGTATACCTCTTATTGTAAAATTATGTGCAATGGATGAAATGTTATATTCTTGTATCTCTTCTAAGGGTTAGCCTACATTTTACTATGTATTTTGAGGAATAAAATCAATCTATTATAATGCTTATACATATTTAAATTTTTTTATTTGTTATACTATGCTATATATGTATTGCATTATTTATTGATCTTTCTTGACTCAAAATATTAAGTTTCAGACCATATGAATTAAAAAATAAATAAACAATAAATGGGAAATATTTTGTAGAACATGGATTTACTAAATCAAAGGCGGATAAAAAGTCAAAATAACTTGAATAGAAATAATTACTTAAACTTGAAATATTCTTCAAGATATTTTCCTTGACAAACATGTTCTTGGATTGTTTATCATTAATGTTTGTTGCATAATATATCATTCAAATCATTTGATATTTGTTATTTTTTAGTACTAAGACAACCTAACATCTTAAAGTGGGTCATGTTTACAAGAAATTAATACCTATAACTCTTTTGCATCATTGTATCCTAAAGGTTTGTCTTTAAATAATATATGTATGCATATACATATATCAAATTTTTTTCTTGGGGTTTCTTTTATTTGAAGAGTACAGTGTTCACATAAATGGCCCTACATATAATAATACCTCAACCTAGATTTTTCAAATATATTTTGTATAAATTTTTGAAGAGGTTGAGATAAATCCATATTTACACACATTTATGCGCAAATCTTAAAATTAATTTATTTCTAAAAAAATATAAAGATCTTAAAGTAGATCTTATGGCTTAGAAAATTCTTTTAAACACAATAAATTCATTGAATGACAAATCATGCATTTCAATATTGGTACTTTGCATGAAATTTTATTTTGGATTAGAACCAACAAGCTACATTTTCATGAATAGTGTTATATCATAATAGAAATATAGCTCATATTTAAGATATTTGGTTCTATATGATATTTTAGTAAAGAAAATAATAAAATACTTTTTTTATCAAAAAATTATATCAATTTGTTTTCATTTGTTCTCTATATATTCTTTTATGACAAGAAACATTTTGAAATCTCATAAGGTTGTATTTCAAGATCTATAGTCTAGCTAAACAATGTATTCATCCAATGATTTTAAATTAATCATACTTTTAAGTTATATTTCACTAAAGTGTAGATAACTATTGAATTTTTGTTGAAATTTAGTAATATTGTTTTCATGTTTTTATATGTGATATCAAATTTTGTTTGAATATAAGTAAGACTCTTCATTTATTTGAACTACTTATGCGAAAAAAAAATTACAACCTTAATAATTAAAACTCTCAAATTTAAGGTAAGATCTAGAGGCCCTCCATGCAAAACTAGGAGACTATCCTAATCCTATCTCAAATGAACCTGATCAGGTCCACAATAAGAAACTATATAATTAAAAGTGGATAAAATGAAGGCCTATATCTACCTTATCAAAAGACACCTTGGAGGAACTTATGGGAAACAATTGTATTCCAAATATGAAAGTCTTTACATGGTTGGTTATCCAAAATTACTAACTTGGTACAACCTCATCAAAAGATGTTTTATAGGTGCAAAATATGCCACCTCTATAAAATAAATGAAGAGACAACAAATCACATGTTCATGAAATGTCCATTTCTTCAACTTGTGTGGAACCAATGGATGAAAAATACAGAGGTATAATGGGTCATGCCTAAGAAAATTTCCAACTGGTAGTTTCAATAGATCCCTCCTTGAAAGCAGAAGAAACTGGTATCTGGAAAGAGAGAAATAAGGATATTCAAAGAAAAAACAAAGAGCTTTAAGGCTACTTCCAACTAGCTTCAAGTTAGTCTATCTAAACTAGTTATGCCTAAACAAATAAAAACAAACCAACAATGGAGTTCAATTTCAAGCCAAAACCAACATTAGATTCTCTTCTTAAATCTAGGATTTTAGATTATTTTGGGACTTCAAAGGAACAAAACTACCCCATTGTGACTACAATAGAAACCAGCTAGCCGCAACTTCTTAATCTAAGGACTCCCAATGGATTTTAGATCATAAGGATATTGGTTATGTTTCACCAAACTCTTTCCCAAAGATGATCTTCTTGGTTTTTTATTCAGACCAACTCAAGCAAGGTAGTCATCCAATCACCCTAGCAAATACATATACTAGGAATATCCAGATCAATATCAATGTACATCTATGTACAGTACTAAGAGCTTAACTATCATGCATAAATATACACTAAACACAAGCTCAATAAGGATCTAACTTTTTGGTGTTTAGTAGGTTTTTCTTCCCTCAAACTCTTTTATTTTATAGCTCATTTTTCATATAAAAGAATAAAAACCCTTTTAAATTTTTTTTAATAATAAAAGAAAGTAAGACTTTAAACTTATATAATCAAAACTTTAGTAATAAATGCTCCATTTTTTCTAATCTTCTTATTCATATAAAATATTTTAATAACATTTAGATTTTGAATTTACATAAAAAACAAAATCATTGGTAGAAAGGGTTTTGAAAGGGTCCGTGAACCTTGTACAAAAATGAACTGAAAGAGAAACCAGAGAACAAAATATTAAACATCCACTAAACCAATATAGCCACTGGAGTTAAACCAGAACACCAAAATTACAACTAAAAAGAAAGAGAAGCAAAAAATAGGCAACCAGACGAAAAATATCCTACGAGAAGGAACCCATCCAAAACCAAACGGATCAAAAATACTTACAAAAGAGACCAAACAGCTTCCTCTGGATTAATACCACAAAAATTATCCTTCTTTATGGGGAGGATTATCTGAAAGGTCTCATATTTACTAGCAACAATAGCCTTGGAGATTCGAATAGCATGATCGAGGCTGGTTAAGGCCTTTGATTGATTCTAGAAGATGTTCTCCAACATTTCAGTGAGAATATATTAGGTATCATTTCCGTAAGTGGCCATCACTTTCATGTCCACAAGGGATTGATCCAGCTTAGGGAAAATGCTTTCAGAGGTGAGCTGGTCAAGGCTCTTTCTTTTCCTAGTAGCACTTCAAATGCTTCTGCAATTGTAGGAGCTACAACTGTTCATCACAACGTCAACCGTAGAGATGTCCTCCTCAATGTACATAAACAGGTTCAAATCTACCTTAGTAGTGATTTTATATAGCATGTGGTCATAGATGACCAAGAATAGCCCTTGGTGCTTGATGTGTGAATCTTCCCTTTTCTGATAGTTCTCAATGGAAACCTCCATCGAGCGTCAAAGATATTCATGGACGTTGACCTATTTAACATTACAAAGAACATTGAAGAAAGCAATATGGAAGCATCTCAATTGTTCATCCACCTTATCAATTGTGATGTACTGCATCATTGGAATCAAATACCTACACCAAGGTTTTGAAAAATTCTTATGGATGATGCCTTTATCATCTCTAGCCAATTTCTTCCCTCTATCCATAAAGTGTTTCAATTCATCTTGAATGGTATGATTGTTTCTATGGATCTTGAAACCCTCATTGGGAATCATGGTGATATCCGCTAATAGGTCAGCAAAAATGATGAAGTTCATACCTTTGACCAAAACTTGGCCATTAACCCAGGTGTTGGCAAAATATTTGGTGATCACATCGTCATGCCCCCTAAATTTCTTAAGGAAGGGAAGGAAGCCATGGTTGTGGAGGATAGTCTTGATATCGGCCTCAATATTAAGAGTTTCAAGTTCAATGATGGCCATTATAGACAAGGGGTGGTAATTGCTGGTAGAGGAGGGCTCACTGAACAAGACATTGAGCAGGGGGGCTCTGAAGAGCTTGAGGGATGTGACACCATTGAAATTAAATGAATGTTATGAGTAATCACATGGATACTTAAACATATTTTGATTCAAATTATTTCTTGGGATTAAATTAGGGTGGACTTTGGCGAGGAAAAAGGTGGGCTTGGTGGTGACGTTGAGATGGGAATGTCTATCCTTGATTGGGTAGCCTAGAGGGGAAACAATGAGGCTAGCCCTCTGCTTAGAAAGGATCAAAGACCCAAATGGCAAGGGATGCCAAGTCATAATAGCCTTGACGATGATAGGTTGAAGCACTACGAATGGTGCCAGACTATCCGAGGGAAAGGTTTTGGGGTGCTTACTCTCAAAAAATTACATGGGTGCAAAGGGTAATGATTACTTGGGTGATGACAAATTTCTACACCAGATCGATAAATTCTATATTGAGGCGATCAAGGTTGTAAGTATGAATTACCAAAAAATAGATGGAAGATGTGCCACAGTGATGCTTTATAGCCTTTTTTTTGGAGCTATGATCACAGGGAAAGGAAGGGTAGGTTTGTTGAGTCAGAATGCTAAGTTTTTCCATGGGATTATCACTTTCTCTTTTTCTAATACTAGAATAGTATCACCAATTACTAAAACCCACTCTATGGTAACCACCCCTATGTGCCTGGTGGATTAGCTTCAAGGATCGACCTTGGATATTGGTGTTGCTGACATGGTTGATAGACGAATGAGTGAGATTCAAGTATCAATATTTGGTACTGTTGTTGCTGATAATACATTTTGTAAACTATGACATGTGGAATGGACGTGGAAACCACTATATCAAAAGTGTTGTGCTTAGTAGAGTGGCCCACAATCTTGGAAAAACAACCCTTAGGCACTGACTGAGACTTGTATTTTTCCATAGAGTAATTACAGTGTATAGACATCAGGATTTGAGGTGTCAATTCTAAGGTTATGGGGGAAGGAATCTCTCCAAACATGTATGGAAGTTTCACTAACTTTGTTATTCGCTAGCCAATCTGCCCCTTTGTTCCCCTCCTAATATTGGTGTTGAATAACGATGTCTGTGTATTTGGTGATGAGAGCTTTGAATTCCTAAAGAATATTTGTCAAAGGCCACAATGGGTTAGAGTTTTCTCTGAGACAATTGATAATGTGGAGTGTGTCCCCTTCTATAATCAGTTGATCAATGCTTATATTATCAATGAGAAGGAGGCTTTGGAATAGATCTCTTGCTTCAGCTATGTTATTCGTTTGGGTCCCTAAGTTTTATGCAATGGCTAGAAAAATTCACCTTTACAGTCTCTGAGGATGCCTCCTCCATCAATGTCGCTCGGATTTCCTTTCACCGCCCCATCGAAGTTTAGTTTGAGCCACCTTGAAGGTGGAGGAATCCACCTGATTGAAGACCTGTTGACAAAAGCAAAATGCGCACTAAAAATGTTAGTGAGGTGGAATCTATTGGTGAGAGTAGCCTCTAGGCCAAGGGGGAGCTTCGAGGGAAGATATGACAGAGGCATTTTCTACCGCTAAGGATAAGATTTTTAGAGTGGTCCTACGGGAATCATTGGTATGAGCTTTGAAAATCCTTGAGATACGTTCTAACCATATTTTCCATAAGTAATGGTGGAGATAGGAGAGCCACAAAAAACTAAGCTATTGGTTTTTAAAGGGTTTGGACCACTATTGGAAAAGTTGGTGAATAGTAGGTGGATGGACCGAAGACACATTGAAGTTATCAAACACTGAGTTAAGTACAACTAGGGAGAAATGGTATCCTAATAAAATGTGATTGATAGATTCCCAATTAGATTTATAGACCACACATCAATTAGGGATAAGGAGCCCTCTAGTCATGATATTATCTATTGTGAGAATTATATTTTGGGAGGTCAGCCATGAGAAGAAAGCCACTTTAGGAATGATGCTTTTAATCCATATATTCTTAGCAATTTTCCATTTTGCGGTTGGAGGCTCTTGGTTGTAATGGGTAGACTTTATAGAGTAGGTTCTAGCTTTTGATAAAATCTATACAAGGGTATCAGGAAACTAGGTGTTAGGTATGACGCAAACACGGAGAAATTTTTACAAGCATATAGTTGCCTCGGCCAACTCGATCAATAGGTTATTGATGAAAAAGTTCTTCCACTACCATCTGAAGGGCCCTTGGGTGATAAAATCAACAACTCTTTCTCCAAGAATATTGTCAGTAAAGGGATTTAGGGCAAACATATTTGGATCATTGATGAGAGGTTGCTCTTGAAGCTAGGGGTCTTCCCAAAAGCTAATACTTGTCCTAGAACCTAGCCACCATTGGAGACCTCTTTTTATGATATCCCTGGTCTGGACAAGAGAGTTCCAAAAACATGAGTTAGAAGGGAGGCAGTGGTCACCCAAAAAGGGTAGGTGGTGAAGGTTATTTTCCTTAATAATGTCTATCCATGTCAAATTATCATTGGTTACCACTCTCCAAGTCTACTTGGCTATCAAAGCAAAGTTCATTTTGTTGATCCTTCCAAATTTGAGGTCTCCATGGTCTTTCCTGGAACAAAGTCTATCCCAGGTGATAAGAGTGAGTCTATTTTGGTTTTCGTTGCAAATCCATAGAAATTTGCGTTGGATTTGTTCAATATTGTTTCAAATTAAAATTGGAACTTTGAAGATGGACAAAAAATATATCGATATACTTTGGAGGTAGGCTTGCACTAGAGTGTCTTTAGCTGCCTAGCTGAGCATTCCGCTCTTCCACCTAGCTAGTTTTTTGTTGATGCGTTTGAGGACATTAGACCACATTGTTGGTGAGACCCTTCCATGAAACATAGGAAGCCCAAGCTACTTAGTGGGGAGATTAGTTATGTTGCATCCTAAAATTTTTGCAATTCTATTCTATTTAAGAATGGGAGTGTTCAAAAAATACAATATACTTTTATTGTAGTTTACCTTCTAGTCAGCATCTATTTCATAGTAATTGAGAATTGTTTTAATGATCTTTGCTTCAAAAATGGAGAAAGAGGACGCCAGAATGGTATCATCGACGAATTGATGGTGAGTGATAGCCCTAGATACCATGGTAGGTTTGATACCTGATAAGAGACCTTTGGAGAAAGCTGTTGATAAGGATATCCCCAACACTTCTGCCATGATGATAAAAATAAAAGGAGATAGGGGGTCACCCTGACAGATGCCCTTGAAGATTTGGAAGAAAATAGTTGGAAAGCTATTGATAATAATAGAAAACCAGACTGTAGAAATGCATTCCTTGACCATGTCTATCCATTCTTTGTGAAATCTAAACCTATCTAGGACTTCAAGAAGGAATTGCTAGGAAACTTTGTCGAACACTTTATTCATATCAAGCTTGAGAAACATACTGGGATTTTTTTTGTTGGCAACCGAATGAACTAATTCATGGACTGTTATGAATCCATCTATGATAAACCTACCTTTAACACAACTACCTTGATAGTGGTCATGATGGTCTTGAATTTAGTTATGAGTTTGTAAATCACACTACATAGGCTAATTGACCTTTAGTCAGAGATGGACTTACAGGTTTGGGATGTAGGAACTAGCACAATTAAATTAGAGTTTGTCTTCTTAGGAAATTGCTTGGATATTTGGAATAATTGCACTGCTTCAAAGACTTATTTACCTACTACATCCCAGAAATGCTTAAATAAATATGGGGGGAGGCTGTATGGACCTAGCGATTTTTTTGGTTCCATTGAGAATATGGCCTCCTGAATTTCTTCGTTAGTAAAAAATTTTAAAAGCCCCTCATTGAAATTATTAGACACTAGGTTGGGAATTTTTTGGAGTAGAGAGTTTTTAATATGGGGGGCAAGGAGGGCTGGGACCGAGAATCTCTTGGAAGTGAGACATGAATTCTGCTCTAATTTCTCGAAGGTCATTTATTTTTATCCATCTTCCCTGGTTAGTCCTTTAATACTATTCATGCTTCTGTGTCTTAGGGTGGAGGCGTGAAAGAATTTATTGTTCTTTTCACCTTCCTTTAGCCACAATGCCCTAGATTTTTGCCTCTAGAAAGCTTCATCCTTGGCCAAGTTATTATGAAAATTTACGACGAGGGATTTTTCCTCCTTAAAGATGTTAGGCCCCAGGTTCCCATTTTGAATGAGATTCTTGACTCTGCCTAGCTTCTCCACGATTTGTTTATTTTCTTAGAATAGGTTACCAAACACATCTTTGTTCCACTCCTTTAGTTTAAAATTGATAGAATTGAGTTTCCTAAATAATTTTGATATCGAATTCCCCAGAGGGTCATGCTGCCACCATTATTTAATGCACTTTTTTATGTCTATGTGGTTTAGCCACATTTTTTCAAACTTGAAGGGGATTTTGTATGGGTACCTCTAGAAGGAACAGTACAGGACCAAGGGGTTGTGGTCAGACCCAATTTTCGATGAGTGTAAAGGTTGTCGTCACCTAAAAAGTGAATGATATCTTTAGACATAAGGAAACTGTTGATCTAGATTTGGATAAGCTAGTTTCCAAGTCTTCTATTGCTCTAGGTGTAGTTTGATCCTTGAAGTTGAACATCCATGAGTTCATTGTTGTTTAAAAAGTCACTAAAATATTCTATGCATCTCGGGGTGATGGCGTTACCACCTTTTTTATCATATGGAAAGAGGAGGGATTTAAATTCTCCTGCAAGAAGACATAGAATATGCTCAAAATTTCTATGCATTGTTGATAGAATGTCCCAAAAAATTCTTCTGTTCAGAGAATTATTTGGAGCATAGATATTGGTTATGATCCATTATAGGTTTGTTTTTTATTGATAAAAAGAATGTTGATGACCCTGTCTGACATGGATAGAGTTATGTCCTCAATAGTTTCCACGTACCACATACACAACAACAATATATTATTAATAATAAAATTTCAAGTTATATAAAAATTAATGTAGCCACACTTTAAGAAATAAAATTATTAAAGTTCCTTCAAATTATAAATTATAATATTCTGATCTTCTACATCAAGTATGTGTGTACATTGTCTTTATCTAAATCATAATTTTTCCATTTGATATTATTTTATTAGTCAGAAAAAAAAAACAAAACACCTAAAACAAATAATATATTTAAATTTTTTTTGGTACTATTAATAAAGAGAGGGTTTTGAAAAGTCTCCCACAACCTTATACAACAACTCCGAGAAGAAGCACAAAGCACAAAAAATGTGGGAGGGTTTTGAAAGGTTTTCCACAACCTTAAACAACAGCTCCAAGGAGCACAAAGCCAAATTACAAAAGTCAATAGCTCCCAAAGGAGAAAAACCAATGGCCGCCAAACCAAAATAATAGAAATACACACACTGGCCAGTTGTACCACACAACACCAACATCTCCATCCGAAGAAAGAAAAATGACAAATGACACAACCACACGCTTGAGTGTCCCATAAATATACAACGCCATATGGATATGAAAAAACCAACCACCAGTGGATACGAAAATTAGAGGACCAAGAGTGGTAGGAAAATTTAAAATTTAAAATTTGAATAGCCAAACTGCTCAAGTTGGAAACCAGAGACCGAAAACCGAATCTTGTAGAGAAAACCACCAAAGACACGAAGAACCCAACATATCCAATGAAAAAATCCTTAGTGCACACTAGCTCCCACAAACGCAAACCCACCAACAGAGTTACAATACCAGCGACACCAAAAACAAAGGAAATGAGAGCAACCTAGAAAAAAGAGGAAATTTGACTAAACAAACTACTCAAACAAAAATTAAAACCACTGCGGAGGAAGCCAACCAAAGATATAGGATTACCCTATAGCTCCTTTTTCAAATAAATATCATGCACAACAACTCCCACACAAGAGCATAACAACCGCTAAAACTGTTGGAAGTAGCAATGGATGAAACCACTCCTTACCTAAGGATCACAACGCCTCCTCCAAGGACCACTCAATAACCATCAAAAGGAAAAAAATCCCAAAGTGAAATTTAGAAGCCATGACCTTGGAGAAGGAAACTACGTAGTAGGGTATAAGAACCCACCCTAGCAAAGACAACACCTAGCCCAGTTGGGGAACTATGAAGGTAGTACTACCATAAAACTAGAGAAAGGAACTCTGTAGCCAAAATCACCAACCACCACCCGAGCAACGAAACTTGACCTGGCACCAACGAAGAAAAATAGTCAATGCTACTATAGTAGGAACACCCCACATTCACCCTTGGAGGTTTGGTCCAACCTTTGATTTGATCCCCTTCCCATAGAGACCCCGATAGAATATTCAGTGGCATACCGAAACCCATAAGAAAAGTAGATATGATTGACCAAGATCCCCAATAAGCAACTAGTCCAAAAATCTAATGCTCACTAAGCCAAGGAGGTCTAGAACCAAACAAGGGACCACCAACCAGAACCATCTGCATAGCTACGAAAGCTCCATAGCATCCCCATAGGTAGGGCCGACATGTAGCTCAATCCACTTGGTGGCCACCAAGGAGCTAGATTTTCAATGACTTACCGCACCCACAAGAGATTCAGAAAGAACTGGTAAGGCCCCTCGACTAGCACAAGACACTGGCAACTGCCACCATAGTAGAGCAGAATGACCTTGAATAGAAGCTAGATGGAAAACCAGGGAGTATAGGGACCTCTCGCTCAGAAGGAAAATCGGGACGGAGCAGGAGCGAGAGAATATGTTTAAAATATTAAAGCAATTTATTTATTTATTTATTCTTTAAAAGTTTAGTAAAACTTTTACATATGAATAAAAATTCAACCTCGTTTCTTATGGATATATTGACAACAATGGTGATTTTTTTAGGGATATATTGAAGTAATTGTTTTCATGTTTTTAGATCCTTCTTACAAAGAGAACACTTCAAATGTTATAGTATTTTTTTCTTTATAACTTTTATTTATAAGAATTTGGTTTTGTACTTCTATAGGAATGTTGAGGACCTATGGAGGGTTTCAAGAGACCAAATATTCTTTTTAGCTAGATCATTAGAAATAGTATAGCATTCCACCTTGAACATTCTAATATTCTTTCTTTGAATCAATTTATATTTGGATTTTCATACCACCCATATCATTTTGTGTTTTTAATTATAATTTAAAAATTATTCTATTAGGTTCTCAATTGTCTAGTTCTTCTTTTTCAATTGTAGAGCAAGAATAAATTTAATAAATAATATTTTTAGGTTTTATTTTTATATTTTAGATATTAATTAGTTATTTAGATCAAACTAATAAAGCATTGTCATGTTTTTTTTAATAATTATGATTTTCTATTTCTAAACTTAAAATGAATGTCATGCCAAATATTTTCCAAGGAAAAAAGTTTGTATCATTAAATAAATCAAAATTTTAAATATAATAATGCCATATTTATTAATACAATCATATATCATATAAATATTGTATTTAAGCATTGTTTGTGCTTGAAGTTGCTAAACAATATATTACAAATTGATCCATACTTTTTAATTAGAGTATAGTATTGCTATGACTAAACAAATAACCTTTTATAAAATATATTTAGTCTTCAAAAATATTTTTATAAAGAAATTTAACAAGTGATATAATTGATATAACTATGTTGAATTTTCCAATAGAATAAATTATGAAATGTATATTTACAATATTAAAATCTATTGAAAAAAAAAGCATACATATTACCACTTAAATTATAGTTGAGTAGATTACTATATTAGCTTATAGTAGATTACTATATTAGCTTATATTGCAAATGTTAGTAAGAATAAATTATGTTTATTTCTTATAAAGTTTTTAAACATAAATAATAAGGTTCTAAAAATAGAAAAGAATGAAATATTTTAATAATTATTATTTTGGATATGTTATGCGCATATGAGGATAGGGTGTTGAGAACACTAAACTGGAGAAGGCCCTACTCACTACTAATATTAACCATGTAATTTTGCATTGTTATATAAGATATCAAAAGGATTGTAATTTTATACATTCTTTTGAGGTTAGATTTTATAAATAAATGAAATCCGTAATTTTCCTTTAGACATACATTTTTCTTTTAATATACATATGAATAATATGTGGATAAATGTCTTGTGTATTTTTATGTTATTAACACAAATATCACAAAATAAGATATAATTAATAGTCTTATCTTAAATTTTAATTTATAGATACAAGAATTCTAAGAAAATATAAGTGTCATATGAAAATGATTATATAAGAAAAATTAAGAAGCCAAAATTGCACCTAAGACAATAGTAAAGACAATAGTAATAGATGATCCAAAATAATTCTATATGTGCTAAAAAAGTAAATCTTAGTTTATTAAACATTAATGAAATTATATATAGGATAAAAATATTCAAATTAGGTAAGTGAGAAACAATCATAAAGATAGAATATCATCAAAATATACTTTATTTTTATTTATTGGTCCATTACTAAAAAAAAAATTTGCACAAAATTTCATCTAAATATTTTTTTGGTAAGTAAGAGACTATTATTATTAACACCGGGTTTTAACTGGTTGACCTAAAACTATTTTATAAAATAGGGTCCACCGTTCAACTGGACAAGGGCCAAGCCCTACAAGTTTAATTTGCCAACAACAAGGGCCAAGCCCTACTCTTCCATTTGAAGAAAACCAAACTAAACTATGGAAGCCTAATATTATAGCCATTAGAAAAGAAATATGTAAAATAGAACTAACAATAAGGAAAACTAATCATGCAAGCACCATGCAGGGTCGCTTGTGCCCATAAACAAATTAGCAGAATATAGTCAAACAAACATCCTACAGAATGGATAGCTAGGAGGCCAAGTAGTCAGTCTTCCTTGTAGTCCTCATATGACCCTTTATCATCCTCATCCTTATATTCCTCCTTGCCATCAACTTTAAATTCTGCCTTCGACTCCTCGCACCCTTGGAGCTGCTCGTTGTAAAAAATAAGATTTAGAGAATCACACAAATCAAAAATTGTACTAATGAGGCTAGAAAGACTCTTTAACTGGTTGATAATATTGGAGGCTGATGAAATCTCCATCTTTTTCAAGTATGTTACTAAATATTCATCAATGTTAAAGAGTCTAAAAAACAATAATTCAAATTAAGGGAACCTCAAGCTTAATATCAAGATCCTTTCTTTATCTAATATTCCATATAATATCATTTATACAACCATAACTTTATAAAATATGTCCTTAAAAACCTTGATTAATTAGATATTAGGTAATTTTAAACATGGTTTTAGATTTTTTAAACATCAACTAGACCAAGGCTTGGCGGGAAAATTTTTGAGCAGGCGAGAGGCAATGTTCTAGGGTTTCTGGAGCGAAGGAAAATCCAGGGCATCAAGTGGGTTGCCACAGTGTTTTTCTGGTTACTGTGGATCTGAAGGAAATTTTGCTGCCCTAGGAGGGTCCAATGGGGACTCCTCTAGATCCTCTCTCTGGGAGAAAGAGCTCTTTCACTGAATTGTTAAAAGAAAATTCTTCGTCTTCTAATGATGAAGCTCAGAGAAATGCTCTTCATACGCTCTTCAAGAACGCTATAAAGAGCTCAACAGCACATCGAGTCAATGGATGTCTTTCGCAATTTGTCTCAATACCCAAGATTGTCATCGAGCCAAATATGGTTGAAGACACAATCATATACAGAGCCAACCATGATCTGATCTGTAAATTCATGGGTATTCACCCTACCCTGAATTTCTTACATACCTGGGTCAAATAAAACTGGGAGCCTCATGGTGAGTACTCCTTATGGTTTATTAGCAATGGGTATTTCATTGTTAGTTTTTCTTCTCTAGCCAATAGAAACAGAGCTTTTGAATCGAAAAAGAGGAACCATGGTCCGACAGGGTTATTTGTTCAACCCTGGAGAGTGGGTTTTGATCCTCGTATTGAACCCACAGTTGTCCCGGTTTGGATCCGGTTGTATGCTCTTCCAATGTAGTTTTGGGGTGAGCAGGTTTTGGAAATGATCAATAACTCCCTCGGTAGACATTTGGGCGTCTCCAAAGACACCATAGAAGGAAACATAGCTATTTTTGAAAGAATTTGTGTGGAAATGGATATTAGCTAGCCTCTATAGGTAGAGGTGGAACTTGAACTGGCAGGACCATCTTGGATCCAACAGCTAGATTATGAGGCTCTGCCCTTCAGATGCAGAGTTTGCCACAAACATGGGCATTTGGCCCGGTTTTGTCCAAATATTTTGAACACAAAAATGGAGGCCTCGCTTGGAATGCCAAATCGTCCCAGAGAGGGTAAGTCAACTCTTACCAAAGAACCAACCAATACTCCTCAGGGTAAATATGTTCAAAAATATGGCTTTGAATAGCCCAAAAGAAGGAGAAAAAAAAAGAAAAATGGTAAGGAGCAATCAAACCTCAAGCCAGCCAATAGGTATGAAATTTTTAAGACACTAGTGGACCAAGAGGATCAAGTCATGGAAGGAGTGGATGGGAATATTGAAGACAATAACATCCACACTCATGCTTCTCCTTCATCTCCCATCGTCATAGAATAGGTAATTGAGTACACTGAGTTACCGCAGTCAGAGAATGTAGGGGCATTGATAGTGCACTCCCAAGCGTAGCCAATAATCAAGGATGTCAGCATGGGAATAGCAAAAAAGAATAGAGAAAGGTCATCCCTAGGGATAACTCAGGTGGAAAAAAGACAAAAAATAGCAACTCTCAAGGAGCGGACAGAAAATCAAATAAGAACCTGCTAGCAGTTCAAGGAGAAAAACTGATCACTGGAGGATCGATGAGGACAATTGATTCTTATTGCTCTCAAGGTTTTCAATGATTATTCAATAATGGAATATTAGGGGTTTAAATAGTAGAACCCATCAATCTACTGTTCAAATACTCTTAGGAAAATGCAAAACAAATTTTTTGCTTATCCAGGAGACCAAAATGTCATTAGATCTTATGTGTAAAACAGTTAACAGAATTTGGAGGGGCGTTGGTCATATGGATGTGGCTGCCCAAGGTGCCTCAGGGGGGATTGTCACTCTTTGGAACTCTCTGGAATGGACTACAATAGAACATATAGCTTGGAGGGGTGTTCTCACATCTCATTTTAGGAATAATGTCACAAATGAACATGTTTTAATCACAAATTTTTATGGGGCTCAAAACCTTGATGGCCAGAGGCTTCAATGGAAAGTTGTGCATAACATGAGAACCTCAAGGGAAGATTTAGACTGGATTATTGCTGGGGATTTTAATGATAAATTATCTTCTAGAGATTAGGAAGGAGGAACCCTAATTTTGGATCCAGGGGATCGACTTCTGATTGCCCAAGTCTAGGCTTTTCACCTAGTGGATATTAAATGCCCAGGATCCAAATTTAATTGGAATAACAAGAGGAGGGAGCCACATAGCAGGAAGGTAAAGCTAGACCGTTTTCTAGTTTCAGAGAAGGCATTCGTAAAATGGAATACAAAATTTCATATTTTTGAGGGCCTGGTTTCAGATCACTTTCCCATTTTGTTGGAGGGAAAGATTACGATACGGTAGCATCACAAACCCTTTAAATTTGAGAATTTTTGGTTACAAAAAGAGGATATTCGAAAGAAAATTCCATAGTGGTGGGAGGAAGGTCGTTTACCTTTTGGGACAGCAATGTTTAGATTCCCCAAACAACTTCATTATGTCAAAGCTCAACTGAAACAATGGAGGCAAGCTAACAAGACAGACTTCCAGCTCCAAAGAACTCCTTTGGTGGCCAGATGGGATGAGGTTCAAAAGCACTTTAGGGAAGGAACAATTACAAAGCAACTCAAATCCGAGGATGATGCCTTGCGTAAAGCGGTTGAGGACATTGATAACCAAGAGGAGACCTACTGGAAACAAAGAGCAAGAACCACTTGGTTATTGGAAGGTGATAGAAATACCAAATTTTTCCATCGGTCAGCCTGTGCTAGGAGACAGATGAATAACATGGAAGCTCTTCAAGATGAGAATGGACATTCCTTTGATACTCTTCCTGGTATGCATTCCCATTCAATGGATTATTTTTCTAAACTTTTTAAGGAAAGTATGGAGCAAGATGTAGAGGCTCAAAATGAAGTTATTGATGTCATACCCTCTGTTATCTCTGAAGAAGAAAATCAGGCCCTTCTTAAACCCATTGGTAGAGAAGAACTCAAGAATGTGGTCTTTGGAATGAATACCGACAAAACTCCGGGACCAGATGGCTTTCCAATTGAGTTTTTTCAGGCCTTTTGGGATACTTTGGATGAGGATGTTTTGGCTGTCGTAGAGGAGTCCAGAGGTAATAAAATAATGCTTAAGGCATTAAATCATACCTTCATCACTTTAATTTCAAAAGGGGAGGAGGGGGTTCATATTTCATATTATAGACCTATTGCCTTATGCAATGTGATTTATAAAATAATCACAAAGGTAATGGCTGAACGACTAAAACCTCTTTTACATAACATTATCTCCTCAGAGCAAGGGGGTTTTGTAGAGGGTAGGCAGATCTTGGATGGGGTGGTTCTTGCTCAGGAGGCAATCCATACAATGCAAAAATATGGTAATAAAGGAATATTTATTAAATTATATATGTCAAAGGCTTATGATACGGTGGAGTGGAGTTTCTTGTCAAAGATGATGGCAGCCTTTGGTTTTTCTCAGGACTAGATAGATTGGGTCATGAGTTGTGTATCTACGTTGTCTTATTCAGTGTTAATCAAGGGTCTTCCCTCGCAACCTTTTGGAGCCTCTTGTGGTCTTCGTCAAGGGGATCCTTGCTCTCCTTATCTTTTCCTCATTTTGGCTGAAGGATTAGGTAGACTTTTCTTGAGGAGAAGACATCAAGGTTTTCTAACAGGTATCAAGGTGGGTGAGGAATTTTTTACTCACTTACAGTTTGTGGATGATACAGGATTGGTTGGAGTGGCCAGCTTCAGGGAAGCAAGAGTGATCAGAGATACTCTTAATGTCTACCTTAGGGCTTCAAACCAAGTCATCAACGATAAAAAATCCAAAGTGGTCTTTCTTAATCTTGATCAAAGGCTCCAAGACAGAGTTCTAGAGATCTTGGGATTCACAAGGACTTCTCTTCCAGTGGTTTACTTGGGGGTTCTTTTACATTTCAAAAAACTAAAAATGGATATCTGGAAGGATCTTTTGGATGGTTTCAAAGATAGAATGAATCATTGGTCGCACAAATGGTTAAGCTATGGGGGTAGATTAACTTTTTTACAGTCAGTCATTCAAGCCATGCCAATTTACAAATTCTCTATCCTGGCTGCCCCACATACGATATGGAAAGAGTTGGACAATATGGCTAGAATATTTTTATGGGAAGGAGTAAAAGGAGAGAGGAAATGGGCCTTAGTTGGTTGGTATAAAGTTACCCAACCCAAGGTAAAAGGAGGGTTGGGACTGAGAAGATCCAAGTTCAATAATAAAGCTTTGGCTGGAAAGTTGTACTGGAGGTGGATTTCCCAACCAACCTCCTTATTCAGTAGAATCCTAACTAGTAAATATTTGGGTCTTGTTAACCCCAATGACGTGGGCCGTTTCCCTTTGGATGGCCCTGGATCCCTAGTGTGGTAGGCTCTCAAGATAGGATCTCACGTGGTTAAAGATCGATTGTTTAGGAAAGTGGGGAGAGGGGAGAAGGCTCATTTTTGGATAGACTCTTGGGATCAGTACCCACCCATTATTGTTGAATTTCCTAAATTGCAACCAATAAAAACTGCCATAGAAACCAAAGAATGGGTTCACATTGACAGTTATTTCATCACTATTCAGCTGGGGGAGTATAAGTTTAAGAAGTTTAAGAAGTTGGAGGAGTGGCCAATTTCAATCCCTCCGGAGTTGGCACCCATCATGACTAAAATCTTGTCAGAAACATTTCTCACAGGTAGAGACGAGAAGGATGAATTAGCTTGGGGCTATGGGAGCCCTGGTGTCTATACAGTGAAGGACGAATATGAGAAGATCCTCCTAGAGCCTCCCCCCCATTCATTCTCGATTGAGGATTGGAAAAATATTTGGCACTCCAAGGGCTGGCCTAAAGTAAACTTTTTTGCCTGGTAGTTTATGCACAACAGAATTCTCTCTTTTGACAATCTCAGATGTAGAGGAATCATTGGTCCATCTCAATGTGTTTTATTCTACAAGAATGAGGAAACAACTGATCACCTGATGTTTGAGTGCCCTTTCACCCGTCATATTTGGAAGCGTTGGCTTTCTTGCTATAAAATTCAAGTTAATGGTGACTTGAATCGGACTAATATCTGGAAAACATGGAAGAGTGTTAGATTTAAATCTAAAGCTCCTCGAATTGGTTGGGAGCTTGGACTAAACTTCATTTGGTGGCAAGTGTGGTTGGAGAGAAATGCGAGAATTTTTAGGGAAATTTTTTCCTCGTTAGATGGAGTTTGGCAGATCATCTGGAGGAAAGTTACAGAAACTGTTGTTGTCTATGTTATAGAGGAAACTTAGGTTGTTACTGGGCCAATGGAAGAGGGAGTTGAAGAGTAAGAGGTACAGGACAGAGCTAGTTGGAGACCACCACTAGAAGGCTGGATTAAAATTAATACTGATGAAGCTGCAAAGGGCAATCCAGGTAGTGCCGAAATTGGAGTGGTTTGCCAAAATCATGATGGATCAGTGCTATATTGGGAACTACAAGGCTTAGGAAGAGCCACAAATAATGAAGCAGAAGCCATAGCTATCAAATTCGCTTCTATTTGGGTAGTGAAACGAGGCCACAGGAGGATCATTATTGAATCAGACTCTCAAATAATGGTTGGAGATCTTGATTGCATGAGAAAATTTTCTTTGAAAGCATGGAGGTCGAGGATTCTTGTCACTCAAATTAAGGAATTAGCTGATGTGATTCCAGTTTATGTGAGTTGAGATTTAAACAATGCGACCGACTTCCTGGCTAAGATGGGTGCTGAGAAGGAGGCAGGGGTTCAGCTTCATAGTGACATGGCTATTGAGGATGAGGTGATCAGGCAGGGTCTGGAAAGGTCCTTGAACAAATGATCAAAGAAAAAGCAAAGGGATGGAAGTTGTCGTGATATCGCGACATGTTGCGCCGTCACAGTATCTAGAGGAAAGTTGTCGCGATATCGTGACATGTTGTGTCGTCGCAGTCTCTTGAGGAAAGTTGTCGTGATATCGTGACATGTTGCGTTGTCGTGGTCGTTGGAGGAAATTTGTTGTGATATCACAACATGTTGCATTGTCATGACCGTTGGAGGAAAGTTGTTGTGATATCACGACATGTTGCATGGTCACGACCATTGGAGGAAAGTTGTTGTGATATCGCGACATGTTGTGGCGTCACGACCATTGGAGGAAAGTTGTCATGATATCGTGACATGTTGCGTCATCGCAGCCACTAGAGGAAAGTTGTCATGATATCACAACATGTTGCACCATCACGGTCGTTGGTGGAAAGTTGTCATGATATCGTGACATGTTGCACCGTCGCAATCGTTGAAGGAAAGTTGTCACGATATTGTGACATGTTGCGTCATTGGAAAGTTGTCACAATTTCATGACATGTTGCGCCATCACGGTCACTGGTGGAAAGTTGTCACGATATCGTGACATGTTGTGCCATCGTGGTTGCTGGAGAAAAGTTGTGATATCGCGACATGTTGCGCCGTCGCGATTGCTGGAGAAAAGTTGTCACGATTTTGTGACATGTTGCGTCATCGCGATCGCTAGAGGAAAGTTGTCATGATATTGTGACATGTTGCGCCATTGCGGACGCTGGAGGAAAGTTGTCATGATATCACGACATGTTGCATCATCACGGTCGCTGGAGGAAAGTTATCACGACATGTTGTGCCATCGCGGTCACTGGAGGAAAGTTGTGATTTTGCGACATGTTGCACTGTCACGGTCATTGGTGGAAAGTTGTCGCGATATCATGACATGTTGCACTGTCGCGGTCGCTGGAGGAAAGTTGTTGTGATATCGCGACATGTTGCTTTTTCATGGCCATCGAAGAAAAGGTGTCGCGATATCGCAACATGTTGCTTTTTTGCAGCCAAAAGAGAAAAGGTGTCACGATATCGCGACATGTTGCTTTTTCACGGCCAAAGGAGAAAAGGTGTTGCGATATCGTGACATGTCGCATTTTCATGACAAGTTGCATCATCTATCCATGCCGATCCCCTGCTAGCTAGTTATTGATTCAAGAGATTTGGCTCCATTGCAAGTCTTCTTCTTCTATTGTAAGTTTGTGTTCTCTTTGAATTCGGCTGGGAAGAGTCTCTTCCCATATTGTAATTGATATTTGTTTTAATACAAGTTTTTTCAAAATTTTCAAAAAAAAAAACATGGTTTTAGATTTTCAATTACCTTGGTTCGAGTATACAATATTCAATATTCACTTGTAATAATTAATTGACAATAGAAAACCACTACTTATTTAGTTCCTCAAAATAGTAACTTGCAAAAAAAAGAAAAACATAATTTGTTCTCCTAAATTATTTCTATATGAATTAAATTTATAAAAAATAAATTATTATTATATTTCTATCTATGTAAATTGAAGCATTTATAATAAATATACATTAGATATTTACTTTTAGCATTAAAATACTAGAAAAATAGTTGTTTTTAATTTATTTTTATTTTACATGTAATTTTGGATTTATAAATCTATCACATTATTTGTATTTTGATTTGAATATTGTTAACAAAGAGAGTAATATATTTTTTTGACATCTTATGCCTCTATATTTTTTTTCTCTATTTTATGCATCAATGTATGTTCATATAATAATATATACAATAAACTCATTGAAAATGATTAAATGGCTTTAAAAAATATCTACTATATATTCCTTTATATTTTATTTATTAGGGTAAGAATGAGATTTTGAAAGAGCTCGAATCCTTTTACAACACAAAGTCAACCTATCAACTATGTAGCTACCAAGGGGAAGTGGTCAAAAAATCTCTAGACTCAAGATAAACAACATTCATCCTGAACCTCAATTAGCTATAGTCCTCATGAATTTTTCTAAGTCCTCATGGACCACCCCTAGGGGATCCATATCCTATCCTCTTATTTAATGGCAACAAAGCTTGCCAGCTAGTCTGTTGCTTTGTTACCTTCTCTAAAGACATGAATAAAGTCAAAATTCTTCAAAATACTTTTCAATGTCTCTAATATCTTGCACAATGTAATCAATTTTCCAATTAGCTTCTCCATCATTTTTTAAACGATTGATAATATTTAAGGAGTCTCCTTCAAAGATAACATTTTTAGCATCTAAATCCTTAGGTATATTTACACTTATATGTAGAGCATTAACTTTAGCTTTATGATTAGTAGTAATTGCCAAAAACTTATAGGTTGCCCCCACCAATCTGCCTTGCCCTGATTGTCCCTGAAAATTACTCCTACTCTAACCTTACCTCGATTACATTTGGATGCCCCATAAAAATTTAACTTCAACCATTCATCTTGGGGTTGTTGCCATTTTACATCAGTTCTAACTTGAGCATTTTTCTCTCAACCACTAATGGGTTCCAAATTCCATACCTTAGTTATCATAGTCTGTTTAGTATTCTCTATCTTGATAGGGTACTTGATAGATTTAACATTCTCCTCTAAAAAATAGATGATACTTCTAAAACTTCTCATTGCTCAAAATTTTTCCCCTCTATAAATTCTCTTGTTCCTCTCTAGCCATACTCCCCACACAAAATGAAATGGAATCAAGTTCAAATTACATTAATATGAGGACTAAAAAAGGGGTTCTTCCACTATTGTAACCACAAAACCATATTAGAAGGCATCACCCAAGATATGTTCATCCTGTTGATGAGGAGCTAGAAAATATTTAGAGCATAGTGACATTCCAAGATATGTTCCACTGATTCTTTTATCTTTTCTAAAAACCTCTCTTCTTAAGATTATCCACCGCTAGGATCTTATTTTTAAATGTTTTCAAAGAAAAATATCCAATTTAGTAATAACTCTCTTACCCCAAATTCTTTTACCATAGAGACCATTATCTACAATAGGATCCAAAATATCATAGGTTGTCCTCAAGGTGAATTCACCATTCTCAGTTTTTCTCCAAACCAAAATGTCTCTTTTCTTAAAAACACCTAAATAATAAGCCTTTAGTTTAGCTTTAAGGAGGTTTAAAGCCTCCAAAATATTAGGGTCTACCTCTAAATATTTCCAGCTCAACTGGTTATCCAATAATTCCTTTATATTCATTTATGTTCAAATGTATAAACTAAATTAATATTTGTGTGAAAATCAAAATTTTATTAAATAATTAAATATTTAAGTAATATATGAAATATTACAATTTTAATAAATAAAATTATGCTTTATTATTACAAATATTTGTACATGTTTATAGTCTTCTAATATTCAATGAAGCCATCTTGCCTTTTTAAATATGGATCTGTTAGATTTAAAGTGCACTATGCCTTCACCTTGACACTTGTCAGTTTCTCTTGACAAGTGTCATGTGTTGAATATAGGCTTATGCCTATATATTGTAACCGTGTTTCATTTGTAATATCATCTCATTGTGTTCATTTTATATAAGTCCCAACATTTGGTATCAGAGCAGGTTCCCTCTCCTATCTGTGAAACCCTTGAGGGAGGATTTCCCTCATGGAAATCCTCCCTCCCCCCCTAATTTTTTTTTTTCCCTATATTTTTTTTAATTTTTTATCGAGGGAGTATGCTCTCCATAATTTGATGGATCAGAAACCAGATGGCAACCCGTGTTGTAGATCTGGCCCTATTTCAAGTTATGGCCAAGTTTTGCTATTGAAATCTGCAAGATGAATCCACCCTGTGCAGTCTATGCTGTAATCTGACTAAATGTTGTGGCCATTTCAGTTTTCCTATTTGCAATATGTGGGTCTCGAGGGTTTTGATAACAAGGTGAAGAGTTGCCGATGGTGGTGGATAGACGCCCAGATCATCTTCTTCTACCCACTCCTTTTCTTGCTCACTTGAATTGGTGTTGTTGCTGCTACTATTTATCTCGCTGCTCTGTAGATCTTTTGAGCCATCTGCCCTGGTCATATGGCGGAGCCTGCTAGGCCATGGCTGGAATGATGTTCTCCTTCGCATTTGGTGGTTGGAAGGCCGAATGAGCATCGTGAGAGCCCTCTTGTATATGCGAAGGTCCGCCATGATGAATTCATTGGTGAGGATCCGCAGTGTAGAAGGAAAATGGGTGAAGGGGTGGAGACTTTCTATGAAGACTGCAACGGAATGAACCTCGATGATTGCTGGGTGAACACATGCACGCCTTCCTGGCCGAAATAGCCTTGTGGTTTACGATCGCTGATGGACCAGGACGAACACCTCTATAGTGATAGAGCGACAGTAGAAGGAACATTGCTCCAAGATCAAAGCCAGCAAGTGCGTGGTCCTGCTCGACACTGTGTACATCCCGATCCACGATTCCATGTTGCAGGCTTCTTTGTTTTTCTTTATTTTCATGATAGAGGCTTTCACTAGAGATTTCCTGGTGCACAGCAGCCTCGACATGCAGGTGGATCTGTAGGAGGTTCGCGACGAGGCAAAGCGCTACGAGGTAGAGAAAACCCTAAGGCCGAGGGATTTCAATCAAGTGCTGGGCAATATAATTCATTTGTGGGGTGGAAATGGGGTCGATAATGGTGTTTTTTGGGTCTGTTGCTACAGCTCTGTGAATTGGTTGTGAAAAATAGAGAGATTTTGCAGAGGTGGCTACAGCAGACACGATGGTATATTTGTGATTGCACATTGTGTTAAATCCATGGCGATGTGTGCACATTTAAATTTTTTAAATGAATGGTCTGGTGTGGATGGCCATAACAGTGGCAACGAGGAAATATTTCCAGAAACATCATTGTCCACCTTCCATTTCTTGAGAAACGAAGGTGCCAACATAGATTTCAACAATAAATCGGAGTGGTATACCATCTTGTGGCGGAAGGCACTACGAGAATAACCGTTGCCGATAGGGCTTCCTGGGTAGTGGTGGTTTTAGCAAATGATGGGTTGTGATGACTCTGGGAAATTGACACATGTTAGAAGACAGGTTGTGTTGTGTTCGTTAGATACACGACTGTATGGGAGTGATGTGATCATCAAAAATGGTGACCCGAGCATCGAGAAGTTTGCTGCAAAGAAATTTTCTATTCGAGAGTCTCTTTTACCATTACTCTTTGTTAAAATAAAGAATTATTATTGTTAGAATGCAGTGGCACCACTTTGGCCAAGTTATGCGCATTCCCATGTTTCTTGTGCTTTGCATAATGGGAAGCCCTAAATAGTTTATTAAATATAATTTCAGTTTTATTAAAATAGCAAGTGGTCTTGCAAAGACAAGTGGGAGGGCCTTTATTAATATATATATATATATATGGGAAATGGCCTTAAAAAAAAATTTAAAGCATGGGGCATTAGTTTTTTCATGATTGTTTCCACATGGAATGTGGGATTGGAAGACTCTCATAGCCACTTTATTGTATTCAATTATGCATGGTCCAGTAAATTTCATGCGAGGTAAAATTGTATTAATGCTATTTTTTCCACCTGAGAGCGATGCCGCCATTGAGCGATGTTATCTATTGGCTACCTTGGATAGGCATGATAGTTTTTTCACATGATGAAGGCCCCTTTGATGGTGGAATATAGGGGTATTTATAGTCGTTGGAAACATTTTTCCACAATGGACACAATGGTGGTGTCATATTGTAATTTTGAGGCTGTTTCAATTGAATTTTTTAGCCTCAAAGTTTTTCTACCTTGGAGTGCACTTTCGGTTGTACCCGACACTCCCAAGGTACTTGTAAGTGAACCTAGTATCTAGTATTCACCTCTTTCTACTTGGCGGATGCAACAACTGGTTACCCATGCATTTCGGTAAGATGAGGTGACTACCATAAGGACACTTATTCTAGGGACTACAGACATAGACACCCTAGAATCTATCCGAGGTTTTTTTGGATCTACTTCTAAAGACTACAAACGAAGACACTTCAGAAGATTCTCTTCTTCTCTTCTTCTCCTCCATATTTGGCATCTATGGCTCATTTTATTGTATTGAGTGCATTTTCGGTAGAGACCAACACTCTTATATGGCTCGTTTTTCCTTTGTATAAGGTGCATTTTCGATAGAGACCAAAACCTTCTAGATTGAGTTCACCATAAAGAGAGATTTGATATTTATGGTGAATCTAGTCAGTGACCTATGAGAGGCAACATCCTCTGAGGATGACCTGCAGAGGCAACAGACCCAGAAGTGGCTGACCCTAAGGCACCCATGATGACCCTGAGGCACTTAGACGGCTGACCCAGTGGCAACAGACCCGTGGAAGTGGTTGACCCTGAGGCAACAGACTAAGATGTATACATAGTGAATCTAGCATTATTCATAGTTGGAGAGCCAAGCGCAAAGAGCATGAGCCTAGACCAAATCAACAATAAGAGAGGATGATAGGTTGTTTTTGAGAAGTCAACATTAAGGGGGAATGTTACCTAATGTTGACTTGTTTTGTTTCTTCTTTAGGTAGGATAGTGCACTTTAAGGGGGAACGTTAGAGTTAAAGTGCACTATGCCTTCACCTTGACACTTGTCAGTTTCTCTTGACAAGTGTCATGTGTTGAATATAGGCTTATGCCTATATATTGTAACCGTGTTTCATTTGTAATATCATCTCATTGTGTTCATTTTATATAAGTCCCAACAGTATCAACTACATTCCACAAGGGAAATCAATTTATAAGTGTTATACAACATACATGTGATAGTATATCTAACTATAATTTTGTTAGACACCAATACTATCATGAACATAAAATCTAAATTGCTAGAACAAATAATTTTTAATTTAATGAAAATTACATATATCAAACTTTCTATTAACTATCAATATGAGGTTAATTTAACTAACTTAAAACTATTAAATGTAAACAAATTTAAATTTTAAAATTAATAATATGTAAACTATATTATAAAATTTTATTAATTTTTTTAATAAAATAAATTTATTATATCACTAATTTAAATAAACTTATTCAAGTTAATTTAAAATTATTTATAAAAATATGTGACCATTATTGAAACTCATCAAACAAAATATAAACACCACGAAGAGAAACCACATCCTTATCCTTATCCTTTTCGTTTATACAGTATATCACATAGATGTTTTCTTTATCTTTTTTTTCCTTGTACACAATTAGGCTGACTGTATGAGAAGTACATACAACCAAAACTCTACAACTTGTTATAATGTAATTGGTTGCTAACATACCTACTCCTTTACATCTTGAGGCATGAGAGCTCATCTTGTCGGTCAAACATAGTTTTGATCATTTGAAGGAGGTTGACGAGTTCTTCACTTTATAACCATTATTTAATTGTTGTAATAATAAAAATGATTGCCCTTTGCGAATTTTTAAAGGTCAGTTCGTTCACTGATTCTTTTTTCGTCGAAGTCTGAAAGTTTTCCACTGTGTTTCTGCACCAAGTGGGCATTGTGTCCCTTTTTCATGGGTCCATGAAACGTCATATGTTAATTAGGTGAGCCATTTCATTCCATTGCTGAAAGGAGTATAGTTTATTATCTAAAATTCATGTTATACTTTCTTTTTTGAAAGTAGCTTACGTTGGCAACGTCGTACTTCTGCAAGTCAACGATGCTATTCAGATTTTTTCATTGCATGACAATGACGAGTTATGAACGATGCTATTCAGATTTTTTCATTGCATGACAATGACTAGTTACCAACGATTCTATTCAGATTTATTTTTTATTGCATAACAATGAACAGTTACGAACGATGTTATTCAGATTTTTTTATTGCATGACAATGACCAGTGGAAATCTCTCAAATATGTAAAACCTGAAGGAATTAATGCTTAATGTAATGGCTGAAAAAAGATTCTCAAGTGTTCATAATTTTTTTTTTACAGCATTTAATAATTTATATTTCGCTGTTCCTATTATAGATTGGCTGCAATGTGTCAAGAATATATTGCCATTGGTTTTTTGCATGGCAATCCAATATTGTCATTGGTCTCTTGCATGGCAATACAATACGCATGTTGACCACAGCGTGAAACATTGTAATTCCTATATATTAATGCATTCCTCAACAATTATCTATCTAATCCTATTTGGGTAAATCATCTACAGTTGTATTAAATAATGAGAATGATTTGTTCAATGGTGCAGCAACATCATGATAGAATGTATAGTTGAATTATATTATGTGGAGTGTGATGTCGACAAAGTTTATATGAGGTTTATGAATATAAATATTTTGCAGCATAAATATGTGTCCTTTGTTTGAGAAATATGTGTCCTTTGTTCGTTTATTGTCCATTGTTTCCTGTAGTTTTTTTGGTTCGAGGATGATTGGGCTGTGGTTTTATCTATGGATTGGAGCTTGGGGGTGGGGTTTTTTTTTGTCTGCGTTTTTGTGTCCTCTTCAAGTCTTTTCCAATTTGTGGTTATTTGTGTTTTTCCCTAGTGTTGGGGTTGTAGTATTAGGATGGGCAAGTCCAAATCTTGTAGGCATAAATTTCTCCAACCTAAGTCTAGGATCGAACCCATGTCTTTGTCTGCGGATGAGGAGGTTTTATTGATTCTAAAGGAAGGGGGCCTTCTGGATTGCATCCAGAAATTTCATGGGCATAATCCAGTCCTTTCGAACTGGATGGCGACCTCATGGAAATATGGCCACGTTTGTGTGGGTTCTATGTCCTTTGTGGTCACTACGGAGCTGGTGATTCGGGCCACGGGACTTATTCTGGATGGTGTTATTTATAAGGATAGACATTTGTTAATGCAAGAGATTTGGTTCTTCTTGGAAGAGGATGAGTTCCTTCCCCGTATCCAGAATGGGTTCAGCTCCAAGGCCTTTCCTACTCCTTGGAACAGAGTGGTGAGCGTGATTATGGATTACTTCACTGTTGATTCCACCTATGAGATGGTGTGTAGCTTTCATGCTATGATTCTGAACCACTTAAGAAGACGTGGAAGGATGAATATTCCCCTATATCTGTTTAATTCGTTGTATCGCTATACGATGGCTACCCAGGTTTCTTAGGGCAAGGAGCCAAGGCATTAGGGGTTGGCTTTGATTATTTTGGAACAGGCAGTGTTAGATGGTGGTCTTGATGCGAATGAGGTGTTGTGCTCCTTAAATTCTATTCCTTTTCAAGTGTGTGAAGGTACATCAAAACTTTTGAAGGATGTTGGGGGTTCTGAGGATGTGTAGGACCATCCTTTTTCTCAGAACTCAGGGGCTGGTAATTGGACCAAAGGATTTGAGTCGGTTTTTCATGTTTGGGGTTCTCTTGCTGGGAAGGAGCTTTTTGATAATTGTCCCCATATGGATGGAGAAGATGTTGGTGGGGAGATACGTAAGTCTTCCCGAATTAGTGCGATGAAGTGTTCTTCGGGTTAGTCTTCCCCAAGCTTCAAGACCCAGGCTTGCATTATGGATATAAATATTCTTCCTAGGAATGTTGAAAAGGACAAAACGGTGAGTGAAATTTACTCCCCCCAACTCCACGGTGAATAAGAGCAAGTGAATAAGAGCAATGTTCTCCACAAGCTTTGCTTACTGGAGATTAAACAACGTGCGGCTTGGAGGTGGCTCAGATGTCTAGTGGAATCATTGTTGAGGCTGATATTGTGTTGTAGAACCACCTCAGTTCTTCCATAGTTCTCCTTGGCTTTCGTAGTCCTGGTTTTCATCTAGTTTTAGGTAGTGCCTATTCTGGTTTTTGTGATTTTGAGTTGTGTTTTTTCTCTTTTCTCCTGTTAGTGCTGGTTGCACTAGTTTGTTCTATTATTTTGTTGTAAAAGGTTTTGGGGCCCCTTTCAAAACCCTCCTTTCTTAATTTTACCAAAAACAATTGTATCCTTGTATTTTTTTTTTGTGTTTTGTATTATTGTGCACATTTTTTTCCTTATTGTTCAAATCCAACAATTGATATGAAATCCAAGTTTGATATCAGGACTAGTGAGCCAAAAAAACTTTGGAAGAAGCTAGCTAGAGAGCTATGGTTTTTTTGGGACAATCATCCTCATCCAACGACATGCCCAGAAGATAGAGGAGGAGAAGGAAAAGGAATCTATGCATAGCAAATGAGGAGTTTAATTGTTTTTCTCACGTGGAAATCTAGTTTGTTTTATAGTAGCACAACAAAAGTGTGATGGGAAGTTTGAGCTATAGTTTGCAAAGAGGTTTCAGTGGAGGAAAAACTATCAAAGGCGATGGAACCACCTCATGAATTCAGGAATCCTACCAAAGAAGTGATTCTTAGATAAATTCAGGCTAGCCAGCTCGAAAACGTCATAGATGGCCTCCAAAAAAGGTCTCATCAGATATAAGATTTCCACATGGTCACTTGTTGAATAAATATAAAAAATGGAAAGATTCAACTTTAATGTCTGAATGCCTTAAAGAAACAAGAAATTCCAACATAGCATAGAAATTCCCATGAGGAGAAAAGTAAATTAGGGTTAGTTTTTTTTTATGGCTAAGGATATATAAGGAATGCATTTTAATTTTTTGAAGTTTTATAAGTTTTTTAATTTTATTTTTTAAGTTTAAGAAGATATCAGGTTAAAGGGATATATAAGGGGAATTTTTTTTATTTTTATAGGAAAAAGTAAAAAAAATGATTTTTTTGGGAGGAAAAAACAAATAAAGCAGTATATTATCTAAAATTCATGTTATACTTTCTTTTTTTAAAGTAGCTTACGTTGGCAACGTCGTACTTCTGCAAGTCAACGATGCTATTCAGATTTTTTTCATTGCATGACAATGACTAGTTCAGATTTTTTCATTGCATGACAATGACTACTTACCAACGATGCTACTCAGATTTTTTTTTTATTGCATGACAATGACCACTTACGAACGATGTTATTCAGATTTTTTTATTGCATGACAATGACCAGTGGAAATCTCTCAAATATGTAAAACATGAAGGAATTAATGCTTAATGTAATGGCTGAAAAAGGATTCTCAAGTGTTCATAATTTTTTTTTGCAGCATTTAATAATTTATATTTCGCTGTTCCTATTATAGATTGGCTGCAATGTGTCAAGAATATATTGCCATTGGTTTTTTGCATGGCAATCCAATATTGTCATTGGTCTTTTGCATGGTAATACAATACGCATGTTGAGCACAGCGTGAAGCATTGTAATTCCTATATATTAATGCATTCCTCAACAATTATCTATCTAATCCTATTTGGGTAAATCATCCACAGTTGTATTAAATAATGAGAATGATTTGGTCAATGGTGCAGCAACATCATGATAGAATGTATAGTTGAATTGTACAGTTGAATTATATTATGTGGAGTGATGCTGCCAAAGTTTATATGAGGTTCATGAATATAAATATTTTACAGCATAAATTTGTGTGTTCTGTTTGAGCAATATGTGTCCTTTGTTTGTCTATTGTCCATTGTTTTCTGTAGTTTTTTCGGTTCAAGGATGATTGGGCTGTGGTTTTATCTATGGATGGGAGCTGGGGGATGTGGTTGTTTTTTGTCTGCGCTTTTGTGTCCCCTTCAGGTCTTTTCCAAGTTGTGGTCATCTGTGTTTTTCCCTGGTGTTGGGGTTGTAGTATTAGGATGGGCAAGTCCAAAGCTTGTAGGTATAAATTGCTCCAACCTAAGTCTAGGATCAAACCCATGTCTTTGTCTGTGGATGAGGAGATTTTATTGATTCTAAAGGAAGGGGGCCTTTTGAATTGCATCCAGAAATTTCATGGGCATAATCCAGTCCTTTCGAACTGGATGGCGACCTCATGGAAATATGGCCACGTTCGTGTGGGTTCTGCGTCCTTTGTGGTCACTACGGAGCTGGTGATTCGGGCCACGGGACTTATTCTGGATGGTGTTGTTTATAAGGATAGATATTTGTTAATGCAAGAGATTCGGTTCTTCCTGGAAGAGGATGAGTTCCTACCCCGTATCCAGAATGGGTTCAGTGCCAAGGCCCTTCCTACTCCTTGGAACAAAGTGGTGAAGGTGATTATGGATTACTTCACTGTTGATTCCACCTATGAGATGGTGCGTAGCTTCCATGCTATGTTTCTGAACCACTTAATAAGACGCAGAAGGATGAATATTCCCCTGTATCTATTTAATTCGTTGTATCGCTCTATGATGGCTGTTCAGGTTTCTCAAGGCAAGAATCCAAGGCATCAGGGGTTGGATTTGATTATTTTTGAACATGCAGTGTTAGATGGTGGCCTTGATGCGAATGAGGTGTTGTGCTCCTCAAATTCTATTTCTTTTCAAGTGTGTGAAGGTACATCAAAACTACTGGAGGATGTTGGGGGTTCTGAGGATGTGCAGGACTATCCTTTTTCTCGGAATTCAGGGGCTGTTAATTGAACCAAAGGATTTGAGTTGGTTTTGGGTCTTTGGGGTTCTCTTGCTAGGAAGGAGCTTGTTGATAATTGTCCCCGTATGGATGGGGAAGGTGCTGGTGGGGAGATACATAAGTCTTCCCAAATTAGTGTGATGAAGTGTTCTTCGAGTTAGTATTCCCCAAGCTTCAAGACCCAGGCTTGCATTATGGATACAAATAATGTTGAAAAGGACAAAACGGTGAGTGAAATTTACTCCCCCCAACTCCACGATGAAGAAGAGCAATGTTCTCCACAAGCTTTGCTTACTGGAGATTAAACAACGTGCGGCTTGGAGCTCCACGAATATGGCATTGTATTAAGTGGACGAGGTAGTTCAGATGTCTGGTGGAATCATTGTTGAGGCTGATATTGTGCTGTAGAACCACCTCAGTTCTTCCACACTTCTCCTTGGATTTCCCAGTCCTTGTTTTCATCTAGTTTTAGGTAGTGCCTATTCTGGTTTGTGTGGTTTTGAGGAGTTGTGTTTTTTCTCTTTTCTCCTGTTAGTGTTGGTTGCACTGGTCTGTTCTATTATTTTGTTGTAAAATGTTTTGGGGCCCCTTTCAAAACCCTCCTTTCTTAATTTTACCAAAAACAATTATGTCCTTGTATTTTTCCTTTGTGTTTTGTATTATTGTGCACAATTTTTTCCTTTCTGTTCAAATCCAACAATTGATATGAAATCCAAGTTTGATATCAAGACTAGTGAGCCAAAAAAACTTTGGAAGAAGCTAGTTAGAGAGCTATGGTTTTTTTAGGACAATCGTCGTCATCCAACGACATGCCCTGAAGATAGAGGAGGAGAAGGAAAAGGAATCTATGCATAGCAAAGGAGGAGTTTCATTATTTTTTTCTCACGTGGAAATCTAGTTTCTTTTATAGTAGCACAACAAAAGTGTGGTGGGAAGTTTGAGCTATAGTTTGCAAAGAGGTTTCAGTGGAGGAAAAACTATCAAAGGCTATGGATCCACCTCATGAATTCAGGAATCCTACCAGAGAAGTGATTGTCAAATAAATTCAGGCTAGCCAGCTCGAAAACCTCATAGATGGCCTCCAAAAAAGGTCTCATCAAATACAATTTTTCCACATGGTCACTGGTTGAATAGATATCAAAAATAGAAAGATTCAACTCAGAGCGATTATGCTCTTCAATGTCTGAATGCCTTAAAGAAACAAGAAATTCCAACATAGCATAGAAATACCCACGAGGAGAAAGGTAAATTAGGGTTAGTCTTTTTTTTTTATGGCTAAGGATATATAAGGAATGCATTTTAATTTTTTGAAGTTTTATAAGTTTTTTAATTTTATTTTTTAATTTTAAGAAGATATCAGGTTAAAGGGATATATAAGGGGAGCTTTTTTTTATATAGGAAAAAAGAAAAAAAAAAGAATTTTTTTGGGAGAAAAAAAATAAAAAATAAAGCAGAGTAGAAAGAAAATTTTTAAAAATGACAAAAGGAACAAAATAAAGTATTTAAAAAAAAATTGCTCAACATGCCAATGAAGATGAAAAATTTGTTTCAAACAAATTGATGAAAGATCTACAACCCATTCTTGAAGAAGTCTAAAAGAGAGAATTTTTGTTACTCCAACAATGCATACAAGAAGTTCTTAATGATGCTAATGAATGCCATGAAAAAATTTTCACTATACCTGTATGCTTGTTGAAAATAATATACAAGGGAATAATTACTCTCAATGTTTCCAAAATCAAAACACATGGAAACAAGCCCTTGAAGAAATATATCTTTTGTGACACAAATGATTTGAAGCCCATGATGATAGATGAATATTGTGATACTAATGATCTTTGTGAGCAGGTAAAATATGCATGTTGTGATGCAAATGACTTGAACATAGTTCGTAATTGTTTAGAGAGAGCCTATGCTACCATAATTGGTCATGATAGAGACTCAAATGATAACAAGAATAGTGATACTCAAATTTGTCTTGATCAATGCGATGATGGATTTGGTCATTTTGAAAAGCATACTAAAGGGATTGGTTCAAAACTACTCAATAAAATGGGCTATAAACATAAAGGTTTGATCAAGTATGAAAAAGGTATGAAATACCCATTTGTACTAATAATAGGATGAAAATTTGAAGGTCTTGGGTATACAGGATAGGTAAGAAACATTGAATCAAGCACTAAATTTGTAACAAGAAATAGTGACATCAAATTGGTGATAGAAAATAGATGTAACCATTGTGGTAAATATGGGCATAGGTTAGAGAAATGTTGGAATCTCTATTCTTATAAAATTTGTGGATATAACCATTCACAAATGTTTTATCTACAATAAGAAAGACAAGAATGTAGATTAAAAATAGATTATGAGTGGATAGATACTAATGATTGGGATAAGATAAAATAAATATTGTATGGTTTCTACAAAAGGAAACCAAGCATGATCAAAAGTTTCTAAGGCATAGAGATAGTGAATGATAGAGAATGAAGAAAAATTTTCTTAGGGGAAATGTTTGAGCAATGAATAAGCTCAAAGTTGGTGTTGAAGCTAGGAGTCCCAAGCAACCACAATGTAGCTTAGGAGGAATGTTTGAGTAATGAGTAAGCCTCCTACATTTGAATTATAGGTTGGTTCAAGGAGGAGCTAAAAGCTCGTTGATGGAGAAACCTCAAGAGATGGAGGTCCTAGATTTGAGTCCTAATTGCTTCATACATTTAACAGGGTATGAAATATGAAGTAAACAAAAAAGAAGATGATGAAAGGAAGGCAACAATAGAAGAAGAGGAAGAAAAGAAGAAGCAACAACAATATAGAAAAGTAGTGGCAAGAAGAAAAACAATTTTAGAAAAAAAATAAATAGTAGCCACCGAAGATGAAAAGCAATAGCAAAATAAGAAAAGCAATAACAAAAATAGAAGAAGAAAATAGATAGCTAAAAAAACAAAAGAAAAAATAGAAATAGAAGTTGAAGAAAAAAATAAAAACTGATAAAAATATAGGAAAAGCTGAAAAGTAGAAGTAGAAGCTGAAAAAGAAAAAGAAAATAGAAGATGAAGAAAAAAATTAGAAGGAGAAGTTGAAGAAAAGCAACAAAATATTCTAAAGAAAACAAAAGCAAAAGTAAAAGCTATGCTAAAAGAAAATGAGTGAGGTCTATTTATGAGAAGGTGGAGAAGCCTGTGTGAGGAGAAGACAAAGAAGCCTACAATAGAGAGAATGGAGTAATAGAAAAAAATAGTAGCTACATCAATAGAAAGAAGAGCAAAATAAAAGCAACAATAGCAAGAAAGTCAGCAATAGAAAGAAGAGTAGCAAGAAAGCAGCAATAGAAAGAATAGGTATAGCAATAGCGGAAGCAAAATAGAGTAGTTGAATGTGGTTACAAGCAGCAATAGTAGCATTTATTAGAATACTCCCAAAGGAGAAAGGGGGAGTGATGAGGACTATTGGATGAAGGTTATGTGTGGTAGAAGTAAAGTCACACACATGAGTATTCCCAAAAGGGGAGTGATGAGGAGAGTATCCCCAAAGAAGAAAGGGAGAGTGATGAGAATCGTTGAATGAAAAAATTATGAAGATTTGATGTTGATGTGACAAAGTGAACCTTGTAAGTAGTAATGTACTCTATTACACCTAGCGGTTGCAGTGATTGGTTATCCATGTAGTTTAGTAGGATGAGAAGGTTACCATAAGGACAATTCTAGTTTATGTGAATGTGAATAGTACAGGTATGCATGTAATAGCAAGTTGAAGAGTTGAAGCATGGAATAGCAAGTTAAAGAGTTGACGGGCCTATGGGCAAGAGCAAGATTACAAGTGTAAGCTACAGAGAAGGTTTTTTGAAACATTAAGCATTAAGGGGATAATGAAGAAATTAATGCATAATGTAATGGTTGAAAAAAGATCCAGCAATGTTCATAATTTTTGCAACATTTCATAATTTATATTTTGTTTTTCCTATCATAGATTGGATGTAGTGTGTCAAGAATATATTGCAATTGATATTTTACATGGAAATCCAATACACATGTTGAGAACAACATGAAGTATTGCAATCCCTATATATTGGTGTATTCCTCAAAAATTATTTATCTAATCCTATTTGGGTGGATCATCCATAGTTGTATGAAAAAGTGAGAAAGGTTTATTCAATGGTGCACCAACATCATGATTGAATGTATAGTTGAATTATATTATGTGGAGTATGATGCCAAAAAAAAATTATATGAGGTTTATGAATATAAATATTTTGCAGCAGAAATTTATATATTTTGTAGTAGCAGTTTGAGAAATATGTGTCCTTAGATTTTTGTTTTGTGTTTTGTATTATTGTGCACAATTTTTTCCTTTCTCTTCAAATCCTTAACATGCCGACATAGCTTTTACTGGCTAGTAGCCTGGTTCTACTAAAAATGTAACAAGGGTAGAAATGAGTATTAATTTTTTATAATGGCTATTCAATCATTCTAAAAAAAATTGTCTTTAATTGGATAAAACTTTCCTGACAAAATAGTTAGAATAATATTATTAGGTTTTTTTTATGTTAAATATATTTATTTATATTTTATATAAAATTGAAGATTATATATGAATTTTAAAATTATTATAAGAGCTTTAAATCTAGTTATTTTAAATATTTATAAAATTTTATCATATTATTTAGGAACAAAAATTAATTACAATATTATTTTATAAAAAAATATATATATATATATATATAATATTATTTTTAAATATAATATTATTGCTACATATAATGAACTAAAGAGTTTATAATTAAATTTTTTTTTAGTTTTTTATATTATGGTTTTTAAAATACACATGCATATATATATATACATAGACTTACATGGATATGATATGTATTATAATTTTGATTATTTTTATTTTTTGAGGATGTATTTTAAGTATGAAAGATTGATATATCATTTTTTTTATTAGGTATTAGAAGGGGTTTTGAAATGCTTCCCAAAAATTTTACAAAGCATATAAAGTGGTTAGAGAAACCCCAAGCCACTTACAATAGTTTAGAGCCACAAGAAGAAGGCTACCATAGGAGCTAAAACATGATCCAACAAATTAGGACCTAGGAAATAGAGAACAGTACCAGGTCCCAAGGATTCAACACAACCAAACACAAGTTGAGGGTTAAATGAATCGAGAGATCCACAAATCCATCAAATTTGACCCCCATAAATTTCTTGCACTGGCCTAGAAAATTTTAAATTCAACATTACAATACAACTTCTCACCCAAGCCAAGAAATATAGGCCTGTACCTAGAAGAGTCAAACTTGAAAAACAAAATTCCCACCTATAAAGAAAAAGTATTTTCATGGGGGAACACACCAACAAGCCAAGGACTTTTGAAAATAAAAACTCCCACCCAAATATTTGTAGCACAAATCAAGATCTAGCATAGAACACCAACTACTAGGCAAACAACCAGAACCACATATTCAGCAAACATGATCTAAAAAATAACCTAACCAAACCAACCATTGCTATCGAGAACTTGCACACAACTTCCAAAGTGATAATATTTTCCAATCTAACACATAGGCTACAAAGAGGAAAATCTACCCAAAACAATAGGACCCAGGGAACTATCATCCTAGAACTGAAACATGACTAGAGAAAACCTACATATCTAGATTTGCAACTAGCAAAAAGACAACCTAGATAAGAGAAACTGAATGAGGACCCAAAGGGTCCTCTCCCACATCAAATTTGAGCTTGAAAAAGTATCCAACAAAGTAAAGTCTCCTCTAGATCCATAAAAAGACCCAACAACTACAAGATCTAGAAAATCTCTAGATCTGTATAAGGACCCTTGAAACCATTCAAAGCAAAACATAGACCATCAAAAAAAAAAAATCCAGGATATCCCTCTTGATTTAAATAAACCACAATACATAGGTTTTGAACCCTAACCAACAATGATACAACCACCATTAGTTGTTGCTATTGTAAACCACAAAAGACCACCAACACGAAAACTAAAATTATAGCCCTAAAAAACATGAGAACTACCACAAATATCTCAAGGGTATTTCAATATTGGCTCAACACTAGGAAGGGACACCTTCATATTCCAAAAAAATAGGTAAGAACTCCCCCAATACCTATGGGTTCTAACCCCATAGGCACACAAAAAATAAAAATAGAGTCAAACCCTTACAAAATATGAACACAAAACCAACCTCTTAGTGACTCCTCAAGAGAAGACTAAAAGCACAAACTAATGGGCAAAATAAAATCTATAAGTTTTAGGGTTAAAATAGTGCCACCTCCTAGAGGATCACCAAAACCATGCAAACCCCCAAGCTATTCAACACCACCAAGTTGGTGATCCAAGCAAGATCCCACTTTGCACCCAATGTCCATAAGGGTCATATCTTCCTAATCTGAAGTGCAATATATATATTGTGGTATTTATAATATTTCACTCTAAAAGGGATTATGGTAGCAAGTGTAATTTGAAGCAGAATTGAATGGACCCGTGATGTTTTCAAATATGCTAGGATTGTTTGCTTTAGCATCAACCTTATATGTTTTTGCTACTCTATTAGGTTTTTTGAAGTTATTGCTTAGATATTGCTCCTCCTATGGAACCTCCACTCCACGCACCTTTCACACAACTACTTTGCTAGGATTACCATCACTACTACTCTGCTAGGGTTACCATCGTTGCTACTCTGCTAGGGTTTTTGAAGCCACTGCTTAGATTCTTCTCTCTATATTCTATAAAATATAAATGGTGTAATAGTTGATAGTAAATTTATTAAATTAAAAAATCATTATGTACATACAAAAAAAATTATTAATGTTTTACATATTAAAAAGTAGTATACTAAGCTATAAAATGAATTTAAGAAAATTTTATATTAATAACATGTAATAAAAATGAATTGTTTCAGGTTCGAGGTGTAGACCAATTGGTTTGACCAAACCCTATAAGTGGGGTGGATTTCCAAGGTTCAAATCTTGAGCCTCATTAGACTAAATGCTTATCCCTTTCTTGGTGCTTTTAACAGTGTAAAAGTTTTAAAATGATTGTGGCATGGTGGTTATAGGGGTAGACTGCACGAAGATCTATGTGGCAACTTTTGGGGTGGACAACGTAGAATACTATGGTGGCCATAAAATTTGGACAGCATGCCCATATTCATGGTGACCATAAAATATGGACAACCTACCTAGATTCGTGACAACTACCGATTCCATCATGTAAATTCAAAAAAATAAAAAATAAAATGAATTGTTTCACTTTGATCCATCTTATGCCCTTTAATACATATGCATAATGCATTTCTTAAGCTCATGATACCGATTTAAAGTTTTTGGTGGATGATTAATTGGTTACACTTGTTAGAATAAGTAATTATTCTCTTAAGTTCTACTAGGATAGACATACTTGAGTTTCCACTCCTCCATGAGTCAGGTTAACTCTCAGTATAGTCTAGATCATATTTGATGAGTTGTTGTAATCCAACGGCTCTCAATGATCAACTTTGCTATTTATACAAAGTTGATCCATGGAATAAATCAATCAGTTCTATTTTGTTCCTTCAAATCTTGTAATGCTTTGTATTTCTACTCTTGGGAAATTCTAACATGGTACTAGAGTAGGATAGGTTCTGCTAGGCATTCTCTCTTGAAGGCAATTTCATGAACTGGTTCATTATCTCTTATCTTTTGTTTTTTAAAAAAGGGAAAAGGTTTTTATATCTATTGTAGATTGCTCATTTTATATATGCAATTGTTTTAGAGAAATTTGTTTATCGTAATATCTAAATAGTTTGTCTAGATTTATTTTACCATATTATGCAAATATTCTCCTCAATTTTTTATAAAAAATATTAAAATTGCTACTCTTACACTACAAAATATATAGATTTTGAAATTTATAATTGCCTTCCATATTTTATTGTTCTCTTCGTATGCCTATTTGTTCTACTCTCTCCTAACGAACACTTGCTTGCTTGGATACTTATAGCCATCGCTATAAACATTAATCCGTGAATGCATGATTGCTTTGGCTCCTTTTTAGCCATCGTTGTGTTTCGTTCTATAGTGGAGACAAAGTTTGAAAGGCATATCGTATTTGGTGATCAATTAAATCGTTGGTTTTTTTATGTTGGAAAATATTTTAACTTCATGAAAACTTTAACAAATAAATGAAACATTTATTGCGTCCAAATTAAGTGGACATTTGGTTATTTAAAAAAAAACACCAAAGTCCATTAATTGTTTATAATACGTGGCATCTTTGCCAACGATTTTATATGGTGCGCAACATATGAGACTTTCGTCTTCTCAATGGGCATTTCCTAGTTAAATCTCAACGATCGAAATATTATATTTTCCATCTCAAGTTATCTCGAAGCTTATCCTCTTTTTCGTCCCTCGATGTTTCAAAGAAGAGTTTCGATCATTTTTATATATATTCATCAAGTCAATGCTTAAAATATTATTCTCCTCTACAAATACTTGAAATATTTTTTTACTCTTTTTCATATTGGTTCTTCAATATAGAGCATTAATATTGATAGTATATGGTGTGGTTCCTTCACTAAGGTCTTCCATAGCCTTCACTGCGCTTTCAAATCTGGTGGTGCATTTGCTGACATCTTTCCAAGATCCTCTATGCATAGCGCCATCCCTGAAATCTTCCATGTGTGCCAAACCCTAATGTCTTCGGCAGCAAGTGGTGCAATTGTTGATGTCTTTTTGGGAGCCTCTCTGCATAGCGCCATCCCTGACATATTTTGTGTGCACCAAAACCTAAAGTCTTCGGCAGCAACTAGTATTCTAGTGTGCCTCCCTATCATCTTTGACAGCAGCTAGGATTGTGGTGCACCTCCCTAATTTCTTTCGTGTACACCAAACCCTTGTGAGTTCAAATCCTTTGAAGGCTTTCAAATCTTCCTCGCTGCCCCTTGACATCTCTTCTAAAGTCTCTCATTAAATCAGGTATAATTTTTAATATTTTTTTCTGGTTTTGAGCTAATCATTCCTTGGTACAACGAAGTTCGTAGCCTTTGAAGGCTTTAAAATATTACCTCGCTACCTCTTCTCTCGTGACGTATCTTTTCTAAAATACTTGGTAAATAATGTTATATTTACTTTAAGTCTCAAATCTTAGGGTTTCAAATTTTTTCTCGACCGAGAATAGTACTTCTTCTCATTGTATAAATGTGTAACCCTCTAAAAATTCTTATATCCTTTTCTTTTAGTGCCTTTCCTTGGCCACTATAAGAAATAAAAAGGATAAAATTGTAATCTCAATAAAAAATATTTTTTTGGGAGGGTGTTTTTAGGTGCAATATTTAGCACCTATTCTAAAAGCTTCATAGGGGAATTTTGTTGTTGTTTTGGTCATTGCCTCTATAATATTTATTTTTATCTTATTCCTATTACTATGTTCTTTAATAGAATTAATATTAAAATCTAATTATTATTTTTATATATAATTACTAGCTAAGTTGAAGATTGAGGAGCAAATTCAAAGGATCCTTTTACTAAGAAAATATTTCTTTTTAATTAATAGGATATTTCTTTTAAGTTAAATTTTTAATAAAAAAAAATTAATCCTTCAATATTGTTACTTAATAAAAATTTTAATAACCTTAACAAGATCATTAAAAATTTATTAATCACCTATCTTCCTAGTATTGGACTTCTAATAACTTACAGTTTTCCTCACGTAAGGGCGGGTTATTACGAATTCGATATTAAGATCTGGATGATTAAAAGCCTATGTTCCAAGTATCAATTCTCCTCTTTACTTATAGTTTCCCTCACGTAAGGGTGAGTAATTGAGAAGAAAAGATATATAGGCCTGGAAATATACAATTGGCCTATTTAGCTTTAACAAATTTCCTCATTTACTTATAGTTTCCCTCTCGTTAGGGTAGATAATTTGAGGAGCTTGGTATTTCTTAAAGGCTTTTGTTTCCTTATTTATAAGATCCATTGCATTCTCAAATCCTCAAAAGTGGAAGTGATGTGCAATGGATGCTGACTACTATGGAAGTGGGTCCTCTGGTTTTCAAATTTTTGAAGGTGGGAAGGATTTAATTCAAATTTCTAGAAGGTAGTATGACTACTCTACCTTTCTTGGCAGTGTTGTTTCTGAGGACTTCGATAAAAATTTCTCCTCTAGGTAGGAGGATAGTCCCAAAAGCAGTCCTGATTACGGGAAGAACTTTGTTCATAATTTGGGAAAGCAAGATGCAAAACCTAAAACCACCTCTATGCTACTTAGTACTATTTTTGTGGATATTGCTAGGGTTTCCTCTAAGTGGGAGAATCCTTCTAAAGTCCTGCTTTCCTCCAATTTTGTTCCTTCTTCGCAGGTGGACCTGACCAATTCTGACTCTGCCCATGTTCATTCCTCCTGGGGGAGGATGTTCCTTCTGATCCTAAACCTTCCTTTGCTAAGGTTTTGGGAAGTTCCTCTGGATCTATTGATCCTTCCCCCCCTCATTTTGAGGTTTTGGGCAATAGAGTAAAGATTCCTATTAGTGTTGCCAAAAAATTTCTTGCTGAAGAATTTGTCTCTCTGGTTGGAAAAGTTGTGGGTGGTAATCCTAGCCTTAACATTATCAGGCATTGGGCATTCTTAAGGTGGATATTTCAAGGTTCCCTTCAAATTTTTGGCCTCTCTAACGGGATTTTTGGTATTAGTATGAATACCAAGGAAGATATTCCTCAAATCCTATCTGGTGGACCCTGGTTCCTTGGAACCAAAAGTATTTTTTTGATGAAGTGGACCCCTGATTTTGACCCAAAGACTCAAAGTATTAATTTTACTCCCATTTGGGTCAGACTTCCAAATATTCCTTGGCACCTATGGTGGGAATCTATTTTCAAATTGATAGCTTCCACTATTGGAGATTTTCTCCTCATAGACAAGGTCACATTGTCTAGATCAAGGATGCACGTTGCTCATCTATGCATCAATGCAAATCTTAATTCTATCCTACATACCTTTATCGAGTTGGAGCATGGAACATTCCTCCAAAATCAGGCCATTGAGTATGAAAATAAACCTCCTTTCTACATTCAATGTCGAACCCAAGGCCATATTCAAGCTCAGTGTCCTTCGCTTAAAAAATAGATAGTTTCTTTTGAGACAAATGCAGATCCTTCAAATCAAGGCAAAGGCAAGGACTTCTAGACTCCTTTTAAAAAGGATAAAAGAAGATTTCCTCCATCAAAAGTAATTGTTTTCAGACCCGTCAAGGATCACAAGATAAAAGATGCACATAGTAATGCTTCCTTCTTCAATTATCCAAGTGACAAAGGGAAAATGATTGCCCCTTCTGCGGTTGCTCCCAATGAGGTTAGTCTTTTTGCTCTTCCTATTCTATTTCAAATTCTTGGTGATTTGAATCTTGAGGATGACCCTGAGGTGGATGTTGATGAAACCCTTAATCTTGATTCTCTTTTAAACCCATCCTCAAACCTAAAGGAAGCCCAACCAAATTTTGAACCCATCAATCCCTCTCATTCCAATGCCTTCAATGCAGATCAACCTTTGGTTGATGATGTCTCCATCCCTACTTACCTTCTTGAACCCTCCAATATTGTCATGCAGAAGATTAGTCCCAAAGTTACTAGAAGCCACAAAAAATCTCCTATTGATTATGGAATGGAGAAAAATAGAGGAAGGCCTTCTAACTATGATCAATGGAAGTAAGGAACAAATGATGATATTGCCAATGGGGTTCAAAATACCCTCTTTTTTTCCACTTGTATCATATCCAAGGAAGAACCAAAGTGCACCAAACCTCCCCAATCATCTAGAAAGGGAGGAAAAATAACCTCAAAATCTTCTAGATGAAGATCCTCTCATGGAATGTGAGAGGCATCAATGGTTTAGCTAAACAAAGGTTAGCTAAATAATTAAGGAAAAAAATCAGACCTACAATTTTTGTGATCCAAGAAACCAAAATCAGTGAATCTCTTGATAAAAATATTTGTAATCATATTTGGAAGAACTGTGAATCACTTGCATGTAAGGCTAATGGGGCTTCTAGAATTCTTTTGTGTTTGTGGAACCCAAATATTGTGGAAGGAAATCTCATCCATTCCAGTGATGAAATTATGAGCATCCTATTCTTCGATAAAGACAACAATTTACCTTGGGTCCTCACTAACATATATGCTCCCAATTCCATTACTGGTAGAGCCCGTTTGTGGGATAACTTGGCTTCTATCAGAAGCACTTTTCCAAATATTCCTTGGATCCTTGCAGGAGACTTCAACACTCATTTGTTTCCCTTTGATAAAAAAGGTGGTGTTGGATCCTTTTCTAAAAGCATGGAGGATTTTTAGGAGTTCATCAGTGAGCAGAATCTAATGGATGTTAATCTTAAAGGCAATCAATTTACTTGGTCAAATAGAATATGTGGACCTCAATTAATCCAAGTTAAACTTGACAGAGTTATTTTCTCTTAGGAAGCTATTGATCTTTGGGGGATGCAAATCTTCAATCCCTTCTCAAAATTGGATCTGATCATAGTCCGATTATTTTAGACACAAATAATCCTAAAATCTACAAAACTCCTTTAATATTTGAAGCCATGTGGATTCTACATCCTGATTTCATAGAAAGGATTAATCAATGGTGGCAATTTGACATTCAAGGAACTCCTTCATTTGTGTTAGCGCAAAAACTTAAACACACCAAAGAAAATATAAATATATGGAATAGGGACATTTTTGGAAATATTTTCTAGAATAAATAGGACATTATGAACAGACTAGCCATAATTGAAAAGGAAATCCAAGAGAAAGGAGATTGTTCTGCAGAAGTAAGAGATGAAGAAAGGAACTTATTAGCACAATACCACAACATCCTTCAATGTGAAGAAATATTTTGGAGATAGAAGTCTCGTGACATTTGGCTCAAAAAAGGAGATTCCAACACAAAATATTTTCATGTTTCTACATTGAGATACCACAGCAATAACAAGATTAAATAAATTCGTATCCAGGATGGTAGGATCATTACTGACATCAAAGAAATCAGGATTGAAGGAACTACTCACTTCATGCAATTACTTCAAGAGGAATGCACACCTAATTTCTTGGCTAGAAAGGATTTTTTCCTGCAATTCATTCCTCATCTAATTTCTAATGATATAAACACCAAATTAACAGTGGTTCTTTCTGATGACGAAATCAAGGAGGCCTTATTCTCAATGAAACCTGACAAAGCTCCCGGACTAGATGGGTTTCATCCTCAATATTTTTAGGCCTTTTGGGATGTTGTTGGTAATGATGTTTGCAAAGCCATCAAAGAAATCCAAGGTTCTAAGGTCATTCCTAGAAGATTCAATTCCACTTTTATTGCACTCATACCAAAAATTCCTAATGCTTCCAATTTTAATGAATTTAGGCCAATTAGCCTTTGTAATGTCATTTACAAAATTTTAACAAAGGCTATCACTATCCGTATGAGAGAGGTCATGCCTCTTATCATAAATTAGTGTCAAGGAAGTTCAATCAGAGGCAGATCTATCTTGGATGGTATCATTTTTTTTCATGAAGCAATTCATTCAATTTTCTTCAACAAAAAAATAGCTTTCCTTCTCAAGCTTGATATGAATAAACCCTATGACAGATTGAGCTGGGATTTTCTCCTTGATATCCTACACAAATTCGACTTTCATCATGACTGGATTTCCATTATTAAAATATGCATCTCTTCTACTTGGTTTTTTGTCCTTATTAATGGATCATCTACTAGTTATTTTTAGAGCAGTAGAGGTTTAAGGCAAGGAGATCCTTTGTCCCCTCTCCTATTCATCATTGCAGCAGAGGCTCTTGGTAGGTCTATATTGGCAGTAAAAGAGGTAGGTTTAATTTTTGGACTTTAGGTTACCTCCCAATGCAATCCCATTACTCATCAATAATTTGTGGATGATACCTTGTTGTCCACTTTTGCTTCTGTCAATGAAGCCAAAATAATTAAATGGATTCTTCTTTTGTATGAAGAAGTGGCTGGTCAAAGGATCAATTTCCAGAAAAGCAAATTGTATTTCCTCAACACTCCTTTGAGAAGACAAAATTTTATTGCCAACATACTTGAATTCTCTATAAGCAATTTACCTTCCTCCTACATGGGCTTACCTCTTTTCATTGGAAATGCCAAAGAAAGCCTATGGGACAATGTCATTGAGAGACTCCAAAAAAATCTATCCACTTGGAGAGGTAATCTTCTATCCCAAGCAGGTAAAATCACTCTTACCATGGCCTACCTCCAAAGCATTCCTGTGTATTTTATTTCTTTGTTCAAAGCTCCTATCACTGTCTACAACAATATGGAGAAAATTCAAAAACACTTTCTTTGGAAAGGATCTAAAAATAAACACAGATTCCATTTAGTTTCTTGGTACAAAGTATGTAAACTCCAAGATCAAGGGGGATTAGGGCTCATAAATATCTCTCATCTTAACATTTCCCTCCTTGCTAAACAAGCCTAGAGACTTATTTCCAACAAAAATGTGAAGTGGATAAAAATCATCAGAAGGAAGTATCTTCAGGCCTCTGAATTCTTATATGACCAGGTCCCTTCTTGTGGTTATGTTTTCTATAAATCCATTTGTGAAGCTCACTCCTTACTGAAAAAAGAAATTCGATGGCAACTTGGAGATGGTAATTCTATTTTTTTCTGGGAGGATAAGTGGACTAGTGATAATCCTCTTAGCTAGATTCCTATGTTTCAAAGGATTATCAACATTACTAAAAAATTGGTTGGCCCTTTAGTGGCTAATTTCATATCCTCTTCTAATGGTATCATGAGCTGGAAAAGACTTAATATCCCAAATTTTGATGAAGAAATATCTTTCTTGAATACCCAACTATATTCCATAAAAATCCCAGTTGGTGATTGTAAGGACCAACCCATTTGGGAGCCCATTGATTCTGGTGAATTCTATGTCAAATCAGCTTACTTACTTTCCCTCAACAATCTGGAAACTCCTATTCCTTTTAATCTGGTTTGGACTAAGTACCTGAATTCCAAAATTGCTTCCTTTTCTTGGCTTTGTATTCAAGACCGTATCCTTACTATTGAAAATCTCATAAAAAGGGGCATACCTCTTCCTAACAGATGTAATATTTGTCTTTCTGATTGGGAGTCTACTTCCCACATTTTCTTGTTTTATCCTTTTTCCAGAATGGTGATCAACAAACTTCTTCTAAAAATTCAATTGGTTTGGGCTTTTCCTCCTTCCATTGTCACAGTATTCCAGCAGTGGCCCAATCCATTTAAAAATCCGATACTCAAAGGATTCTAGAAATTTTATCTACGGAACTACCTTTGGAAAATTTGGCTTGAACGCAACATAAGGATTTTTGACAAAAAAGTACTTCATGCAGATTTCATTGCTCATAAAGTCATCCTCTATGCAAAATAAAATATCCTTGTTGCTCCTTTTGATCCTTTTGCTTGTCCTACGTTTGAGAAATCCATCCTTAATTCTTGCAACATATTCCTTGATACTTCAAATTCTGGCAATCCTTCAAATTCAAGGAGTAATGTGAAATGGTTCCCTCCCCCAACTGGGTGGGTCAAACTTAACTTTTATGGAGCTACCAAAGGAAATCCAGGCAATGTGGGGGCTGGAGGAATTCTTCGTGATCATCTAGGAAATTCTATTTTTGCTTATTTTGAACCTTTGGGCATCATGTCCAATCACTCTACAGAAGCCAAGGTGGTTTGGAGAGGCCTCCAATTCCTCAAAAATATTCCAGGAAACATTATAGTGGAAGGATATTCTCTAAATATCATCAACTATATGAAGACTTCAAAACTTAGCAGTTGGAGGATTAGAACAATTATGGAGGAAATTAAGCAAATCATTCAATAGCAGCACAACTCCATTATCCAACATGCCTATAGGGAGGCCAACACTATTGCTGACAAACTAGCTAATATTGGGGCTAACGCCCAAGGGTTATTGACTTGGACCAATACTCTACCTCCCGAGGTGGATGAACTTATTAAACGTGATCAAAGTGATGATACTCATATGCTCAGTATTAAAAATATATTCCAGTTCATTCCCCAACATTCCTTATTCCACATGAAGTATAGGGCTCACATTTCAATATTTTTGTTGGGCCTTCCTTCAAGCTCTATGCTTTACATTGAAAATTGGTCGCATGATTCTTTGTGTTTCATTTTTAAAATTCCCATCACCTTCATCCATGATCATACAAATTTTTTGGTAACCAGATCCTTTTGTTATCCCAAGGTGAAATTGAGCATGATTAATAATCATCTTTCTCCTGTGTGCATTGATTTATGTAATATTACCTTGTTGAGAACCATCCTTAAACAACTTACCAGCTGCTTCATTCTGAGACTTTGTATGGTGAACATCCCAATCCTTTTTGTGTCTCATGCTAGGGTCTCTTACTGGCTATGTTTTTTGTGCACCCCTGACGGTCAACAGTCTCATTTGACATTATTCTACCCATTTATCTGGTGTAACGTCCAATGCCTAAAAATCCGCTTCGACCTTTGCCCTAGCCATTCCTTTTTTCTAAAGGGATTTTTTCCTTTTTCAAAGCACCTTTTTTGGCCTCCTCATAGAATTCCTAGCAATAACAATGCTTTCCTTTTAAATAAATCATTGTATGCTTTGCTTAATCACCAGTCCTTTACCATTGCACTTGTCCTATTCAACCTAATCCTTTTTCTTTGCTTTTCTTTTCACCTTTTTTTACTTTTCACCATGAAGGAAAGGAAACCCATTTTCATTGAACCTGCAGTGTTTGAACTTGATCCAATGGTCAGATATTTGTGGAAGGATAAGACTAAAAGTGCACTAATTGAGTTCTTCAAGCTGTTTGTAGGCATTGATGAAGGAGTAACGAAGGCCTTTGTTGAGACCTAGGATAAGGGTCTTGTTATTGTTCATGGAATGGAATACCATATCACTATTGAGTTGTTGGCAAACCTGACAGGACAACCTTTGGATGGTAAGGTTATCTGGTGAAACAAGCATAACTGGGAAGTAGAGCTGGTGTTCTTCAAAAAAAATATAGTGATTTACAAAATATACAAAAAAGGTTTGCATCGCAGTCATATTTCCACTCCTTGGCAAGAAATATTAAAACCTATTATGAAATATTTAACCTGTGACAACCCTGAGGCCCAACTTTGATGCTCCCACTTGGCTTACGTAAATCACTTTCATGATTCCAATACAATGAACATCCCTTCTATCATAATCTAGTCTATCGACTATACCATTGTGTCCACCCTGTCCAAAAATTAGGAGGGTTTATCATGCCACCAAGGGCTTTTTAATATCTTGTACAGATACCTCCTTCTCAATTTCCCTATAGGTAACATCCCTACCCCTAAGTCTGAGGAGGAAAACTATTCCTCTTCGCCCAGTCCCAAAATTTCAAAATCTAAGAGGAAGAACAAGAATGATAAGCCCCATCCTGAATTCAACATTAGGAAAAAGGTCAAAGTTGAAACCACTCCTGTTAGATGTTCCTAGAGGCTCAAGCACAAAGAATTAACTGAAACCCCTCCTTCTACTTCTATCAAATTTCTAAAGGACCACTCCAACTCGCCTGACCTTGTTGAAAAATACCTTCACAAATTGGTCATTCAAGCTACTTCTGCAACTATTGATCACCTGGAGACTATCCACATAGCCATTGGCAAGGCTATTGTGAGTCTCAAAGAATAGCACCAGGCTCTTAGCCTTCTATTCTTTTGTCATACCTTTGATTATACTCCTAGACTATCTGCTACTGAAATGCCTTCTGATGTCAAAGGGGGTGCCAAATATGATGATGTGGTTGAAATCACCAAGGAAGATTGTATCAATGCTCTAAAGGACAACCTGAATGATTCTACAAAGGACACCACTGCTATTTCTCTAATGCAAACTGACGCTCCTCTATGAGCATGCTTGTTGTCCCTTTGCTGCAACTGCTTTCTTTTCTTTCTGGGTTTTGTTCCTTTCTGTCTGGGTTTTGGTCCATTGGCCTGAAGGACAGAAAGTTTGGTTTTGATCTAGGGTGATGGTTTTTAGTTCCTCTTTTTGTTCCTTTGTCCCAAAGGACATTCTCCTTTTGTTGTTCTAGGATTAATGCCTCTCTTTTGTGATCCTCTTGAAATTTTAGTGTTCCATTTTGCTTCACTGATGTACAAGGTGTTGGGGTGCCTTTCAAATACCCTATTTTGAATAAAATTAATTTACCAAAAAAAAAATATCCATTGCATTCTCTAAATAATATAATTGAATTTAAAAGGGAGAATTATTGGTTCACTTCAATTTTATTTGGAAAAATTAATACAATGAATATAAATGATACACTCACCCCTTACAACTATCATACATGGAAACATAAAATATTAAATCTCATTTTTGAAAAAGGGCTCACACACCTGCTAGAAAAGAAGCAACCTGAATTTAAAAAATAATATGAAATTTTTGTTCATAAAGGGAATATGTATGAAACAATGGGTATTATAAGCACCAATATAAATGAAAGCTTATGGTTTCACATTACGTATTGTAAAACTCCATATGAAATTTGGCAAAAACTAAAGAACCTATTTGGAAAAGTAGATCAAATAAGGTCAATGCAGCTAGAGGCAAAATTAACAACATTATCTCCTGAAGACTTCAACAATATTGTTGACTTTATCACCAAATTTAAATAATTCCTCACTCAATACAAAGGTAGTGGCAAGAACAAAATAGAAGAATAATGCATCTATCTAATTATTTATAAATTAAATGGTGTATTTCAAATTTTTGCAACCACTTTTTTATCTACAAAAGATGCTCTTGGTGCAAGTTTTAAAATGCCCTCCTTAGAGGAATTTTATGATAGGCTAACTAGAGAAGAAACCAAACTTGCAAAGTATAATATCTCTTCCTCTTCCTCAAAATCCTTAGTAGCATCCATTAAATAAAAATTCAAAAAGAAATAAAGGAATCCCATAACTTGTAATCACTACAAAAATAATGGTCATTTTGTAAACATAAGCTGGAAAATATTACAACAACTAGAGGCAACAATGAAATATCAAAATATAGACACTAAGAATTAGATAGGAAAATCCCTAAATGTTCAAGGAAATACCACAAACACTTCATCAAAATACTATGTTCTTTATTCTGGAGTAACTCACCACATGACTGCCTCAGATGAGTCATTCACTTCAATCTCCTCAAGTTCAACATGTAGCATAGAAGTTGGTGACTCATCATTTATCCCAATCAAAGGAAAAGGTGACATTTCTATTGATGGTGGTTCTATCAATAACATTTTTCTATGTTTTAAACATTGCAACAAATCTCCTCTCCATATATCATACTTGTACTTCTGGAGAGGGGAAATCAGTTCTCTTCTCACCAACAAGAGTTGAGATAAGAGACTTTCGAGACCCCAAATCTCTCATATCCAAAGGAGATATTGATCACAACACTCACCTATTTCACTTCAAAGGCTTCAAAAATCCAGAAGGGGCCTCCTATTTTGTCGCACATGGAGATCTTGAAAGCAAAATTTGGCATGAAAGGTTTGGTCATCTTAGTTATAACTACCTAAATTAATTGAACACCCATGAAATGGTAATAGTATTACCTGAAGTATCTTCTATTTATGGAGTATGTCCTGGATGTGCTCTTGGAAAGCAACATCAAGATCCTTTTCATCCAAGTGGTTCTCTAAAAAGCTTCATCCCCTATAGAGTTAATCCATAGTGACTTGATGGTCTTCCCAGAGCCTTCTTTCAAAGGAGCAAAATATGCTCTAACCTTAATTGATGATTTTTATAGAAGAAATTGGGTCTACTTCCTAAAATACAAAAGTGATGTTCTATCCCACTTCAAAATCTTCAAAGCCTTAGTTGAAAATCATGCCTCTTGAAAAATAAAGTAAATTTGTATAGATAATGGGGGGAATACTTCAGTAATTAGTTCTCAATTTTCCTATCAAGTCATGGCATAATTCATCAAAATTCTATCTCCCATAATTTGTAGTAAAATGACATTACAGAGAGGAAAAAAAAAACTCTAAAGAAAATGGCAAACTGTAAGCTCCACTCAAGAGATCTTCCAAAAGTTTTTTGGGTAGAAGCAATTAACTATGCAAACTATATTAAAAAACGCACACCTCATAAAGATCTTGGCCATTTGACTCCCGAGGAAGCATGGACTGGCTCAAAACCTGATGTCTCTTTCTTCAATATTTCTTCATGTACTGCTTGGGCACATATCCCAAAGAAGAAAAGGAAGGATCTAGATAAGAAAAGAAAAAATCTCATATTTTTTTGTTATTGTGAGGATATGAAAGCATACAGGCTCCTTGATCCCACAAATCATGAGGTATTTTTCATAGGAATGTCCAATTTGATGAAACATTCCCTCATAAATATCCTCAATCATCCTCTTCCACCATTAATTCTCTTGAGCCTTCTCTAATGTTAGAGCCTCAGTATAATGAAGAAACAAATTTAGAGATTAATTTAGAGATTAATGATCAATATGAGGAACCTATAACTCCAACTCAAAATCTTGCCACTCTTACTACTCCTTCCACTATGCCAAAATGGTCCTGCACCATTGTTAAATAAACTACTCCTTACATCCAAAATCTTCCATCATCCATATTAGGCAACTCCGTAGGCACTCGTCTTGTCTGTCAGTTCATTTCCACAGATCCTCAATCATTCAAAGAAGCAACTGGTATTAAATAATGGTATGATGCCATGGAGAATGAATTATATTCCTTAATCAAAAACAAAACTTGGGATTTAGTTCCCCTACCTAAAGGAAGGAAATTAGTTCGATGTAAATGGATTTACAAAATGAAATATGGACCTAATGGAGAAATTGACAAACACAAAGCCTTCCTGGTAGCCAAAGATTTCTCTCAAATTGAAGGGATTGATTAATCTAAAACTTTTGCACCAGTTTCCAAATAGATTCTATTAGACTAGTTCTTTCTCTAGTTGCTTCCCAAAAGTGGCATGTCTTTCAAATGGATATAAAATGTGCTTTCTTACGTGGATACTTAAAGGAAGAGATATTCATGGAACAACCTATTGGTTTCACTTAAGACTACTCCCTTGTTTGTAGGCTACGAAATTCTCTCTATGGATTCAAACAAGCTCCTAGAGCTTGGTATGAAAAATAGAATACTTCTTTCTTTCCTTAGGTTTTTCTCATTATGAGTCTGATACCACAGTCTACATTTGGAGAGATGAAGAAAAAACACCATAATTGTTCTCTATGTTGATGATATACTAGTCACTGGTAGTGACATCGTTCATATTCAGACTATCAAGGACTCCTTTTCTAAAAAAAATAAAATGGTTTATCTGGGTTTAGCTCATTACTTCCTTGTGATTCAACTAAATCAAATAGATGCAATAATTTCATTGTGTCAACAAAAATACACTCTAGACCTTCTTCAAATGTTTAAGATGACAGATTGTAAATATTCTCCTACACATTATTAGTCTGGAGTCACTATAATTACTTCTTGCACATCCTCTCTATGTGATGCAACTCTATACCATCAACTTGTAAGAATTTTGTTATACCTTACTCATACTCGCCTAGATATCTCATATGTTGTTGGCTTGATATCTATATTCTCACATCAACCTCATTTCAGTCATTGACAAGCAAAAAAAATAATCCTCTGCTACTTGCAATGAACTCCTCACTTTGGGATCTTATATGAGGGAAAATCCATGGATATCATTGGTTACATGGATTCTAATTCGGAAGATTCAATAGAAGACAGATGTTCAACTTTTGGCTATGTATTTTGTCTTGGTTCTTCACCAATTGCTTGGTTATGTAAAAAACAACATGCAATGGCTTTATCATCTATAGAGGCATAATATAGGGTAGTAATTTTGGCAATTTAGGAAGCTCTTTGGCTTCGTAATATACTAAGAGAGGGAAAATATACTTTGACTATATTCCCAGTGAAAATAAAATAGCAGACATCTTCACCAAGTAATTTCCTTCTTTGTGTTACATTCAGTTGTGAAAGAAACTTGGAGTAGAATAGCTGCATTAAAACAACAAAGGTCTTTCACCTCTCCTTTCTTCTTATTGTTGTATTCTTTGGAGGATGGTTTTTTCCCATGTGCTTTTTTTTGTCATATCTCCTAAATTATATATTTTTCATGAGTACCTCATTAGGCCAAGTTTCCAGGACTCATTATTTTTATTTCATGAGGACAATCTTCACCATCTGAAGACATGCCTCTATCTTTATTTTATTGACAAATGGTTTTTCCCAAGAGGTTTTTTCACCATCTAAATATTGTAAATGTCTACCTCATCAAGCCCTATTTTAGGGACTCATTTGTATCATACACCCCTAGTATCACTTAAGGGGGGTGTTAGAATATTATTTTTCATGAGGACAATCTTTGCCATCTGAAGACATGCCTCTATCTTTATTTTACTAACAGGTGTTTTTTCATGAGATGTTTTTTCACCATCTATATATTGTAATTGAGTACCTCATCAGGCCTTGTTTTCAGGACTCATTTGTATCATACACCCCTAGTATCACTTAACGAGGTGTTATAATAAGTAATTATTCTCTTAAGTTCTACTAGGATAGACATAATTGAGTTTCCACTCCTCCATGAATCAGGTGAAATCTTAGTATAGTCTAGATCATATTTGATGATTTTTTGTAATCCAATGGCTCTCAATGATTAACTTTGCTATTTATACAAAGTTGATCCATGGAATAAATCAATCAGTTATTTTTTATTCCTTCAAATCTTGTAATGCTTTGAAGTTCTACTCTTTAGAAATTCTAACAACACTCTATTAATGTAAGTAGGTTTGTGGGAAAACAAACTCATTGACTATAAACACAATATCAACGTGGATATATATCGGTTAAATTATTTTAGTTGGTCATTAGTGTGTTGTCTTAGTTTTTCCTTGCAAAATATTATGGTTCAACTGATGTTTTTTTGTTTTATTTTGAATGAAGTGTATGTCATTGGGTCTATTGAAAATCTATTTACACCCTAATGTATATATTTGGGGACCTAAAACCCCTTCTACCCTAATAATAAAAATGACATGGATATATACTTTATCCTCACTACTTAAACATAGTACATAACATTTCTATGAAATCAACATTTATTATAAAACTAATTTTAGTTTATCATTACATTTTATTGAACAAACTATATATATATTTTAAAATCTATTTATAAATCATATTATAAATAAGTACATATGAAATATTATTAGTTTTTAATTACATATAAATATTCTCTATAATTTTAAAGAGGGTTTTAAAAGGCATCCCACAACCTTTTACAATAGCTCCAAGGAGGAGCACAACTCACACATTACAAAAGGAGGGTTTTGAAAGGTATCCCTCAACCTTCTACAACATCTCCAATAGGAGAAAAACACTTAAAAAAACAAGTGAAGGTTTTAAGAGGATCCCACAACCTATACATCCATATCCAATCGAAAACTAACAACCAACAACCCCTAGGGGGTTATCCAACCACCAACACAAATTACGATAAGTACATTTACCACAACATTAGCACTGGCTAAAAAGGACAACTTATTCAAGAGGTGAAGATCTCCAAAAAAATACAATAAAAGCCCAAGGGTTGAAAAACCACCACATAGAAAAATCTACCTAAAAATAAGGATAAGATTTAAAATTTAAAAATTGAAAAGCCCACTCTTGACACAATGAAATAGACAGACCCATACATCAAAAATACCTGGTAAAAATGGGAGATTTCCCTAGCAAAATGGAGTACATGCAAATAGGAGAATTTAAAGAAAAAAATTCTGCTAAGACATGAAACTACTAGCTTAATAACAGAGAGAATACTACCTTCCAACCCAAAAAACTGAGATCAAAATCTAGGGTAGAACACACCACCAAACTATAGAATGGAAAGATAGAAACCGAAAACTAGAGCTCCTGCAAACCAACATCACAACTAAAAATAACAATAGCTTACATCAGCTCCAAGAGGAGCAAAACATCCACCATACTTATAGATCTATCAATATCATGCATTGATGAACCCAACAATAGAAGAAAAAAGGGCGATAAAGCTCTTGCTCAAACCAAACTCCAAATTTTTAACCAACTCCCACGCTACAAGAGAAGAAACCAAGAAACCCAAGCTCGATCGAGGCTCCAAGAATGACACCGAAGGTTGAGGAGAAACAACTGGAACACCCATTGAAACTTGGAAAAAAAGAAACTTTGAAGCCTGAGAAAATTCTAGTGGAGAAGAAACAAGCCAAGAAAGCTTCCAAACCCAAAATCACTACTACTAGAAAGCACCAAAGAGCCAGCACCCACCACAACTTTAAAAATTTTGAGCCTCCACCTCCAAAAACCTGGAGTCCATGGAGTAGTATTTTAAGAAGCACCCAAAACCTTGAAACTTGTGGGACTAAACCCCATAAGAAACAAAAATCATAAATACCCCAACCCCTATGGTTTCTAACCCCACATGCACACAAAAGAATAAATTCCACCAGGGAAATTGCCCTGCATCTACAAAACATCTAGCCAAAGCTCTTCAAAGAATCAAGGGCTAATAGCCCTTCGCACAGACCACTGAACAAGCACCTCATCAACAATTATTTGGAAAGATCTGGAACAAGGGAATCCCCTATCCCCAACACAAGGTTTCTATAGCCAAGAGATCTACCATCCTTAGTAGATAGACTAACAAACACAATTCCACCTCTTTCTAGCAGCCCCATAGACTAAGAGACAAAGATAATTGATTTAGGGTTATAGGCACAAGGGACAAAAACATCACCACCAAATGCACCAGAAACCACCTTTGCAAAAGATACAAGTGATAATAGATTTCCCTTCACTTTCCAATGGTATTTAGAAGTATACTTGAGATTCAATAGTAATTCCAACTCCTCAGCACCACACTTGCCCCTATGTACCACATAGCTCCTATAAATATTCCCTATAATTATGTTATAGATTAGGTATTATTTAGAAATAGATGTGTAATAATAATAATTTTGATTTTAAAGTAATTTATAGATGACTATGATTGTTAAGAGTTCATCTTAACCTAAAATACAATATTTGTAGGTGTGAATCATATATCAACACAATAACATCCACATAAATATATATATATATATATATATATATATATATATATATATATATATATATATATATATATATAATTTGAGTGTTGGAAACACATCAAAAACATATAAAATGAAAAAATATAGACAAAATATATATCTAATATTCTATATAATTAAAAAACTATCCATTAATTATTTATTTTTTCTATGTTTAGTGTGTTATGATTTGCATTCACTTAAATTACATTTTTCTTATTTATTTTAGTATTATAATTATAATTTTTTTTTTGATTGGTTGGATAAAGGGGTTTTGAAAGGGTCCTCAAACCTTTTACAAAGAGAGAAAGCCCTCAAATATGATCCACCCAAACAAATATGAAATTAAAAAGAGACAAGACCATCAATAGATTCAGAGTCAAAGTTTCCTACCTAAGCAAGTGTGTTCCTAAAAAAGAAATTCAAATTTGAAAAAATCTTACCTAAGTGTGGAATCTTGCTCAAACAAAAATAAATAAAAAATTGAAAATTTTCCCCCTCCTCGATTGGGTCTCCTCAAGATCAAAATTTCAAGGAAAAATCCTCCAAACCTAAAGGTAGAGAAGCACCTTGAGAGCACAACAGACCCAACAACACTCATCCAGATCTAGAAGATCGTTTTCCATGAATCAACGGTGCATGTGGCCATATGATGCTCTCTTAGGAAGGGAACCAACATCACTCATCCAAATCCAAAAGATCATTGGTGCATGTAACTAGGGTTATGCATAAGGAATTGATCCTAAAAATGTATTTATAAAAATTTGGTGAATAATTTTCAAAATATAGGTGAATAGTGTCTGAACATATGTAGAAGGTTCACTATTATGAGGGGTAATGTTGGAAATTTAAACTTAAAATGGTCAAATTATTATAAAATTGGGGTGAATAAATTCAAAAAAAATTGCACCCAAATTTTTTTGGCTAATGGGCCCTAGTCAAGGGTCCCAAATATTATCCAATTCCAAATTTTGGAAATCCCAATTTTAGCCAATTTAACAATAAATAGTTGTTATGCATAACCCTGTATGCAACCATAGGATGCTCTCCTAGGAAGGGATGGCAAACATACACCATCGATGGAATATAGGGACATTCTTAGCCCCTGGTAAGACAAGCTCTTCAAGGATGCACACATCCATAGGATTCCTAAGATGGGACAACAACCACATACAATAAAAAAAATACAAGGGGTCCTTTTGACCCTTAGTAAGACAAGCTCTCTACGGATACACATGACCAAATACTCTCCCAAGATGGGAAAGTAACTGCACACCATCAAAGGAATATAGGGGGTACTTCTAGCCCTTAGTAGGACAAGCTCTTTGAGGATTCATACGACCATACGATGCTATCCTAGGAGTGGAAAGTTTTAGCTTTTGATGAATGAGCCATAAGAGATAACAATCACAAGATGCAAAATAACATGCAAGAAAGTAAAACTACTAGATGACTGAAGTATTCTGAAATATAAAACATATAAAATATTACAATGTAGTTATGGAGTAAGTGAGCACTCAATTAACAAAGCTACAGATATACATCATATCCATCACCATTAAATGGTGTAGAACAAAATCCACTAATCTACGCTATCGAACAATATCTCAAGGATGTCCTATCTATATATCTAAGAGGTCATCCTTATACATGTAAAATAGGATGCTTGTCCATAATTTTGTCTAGTTGTGGATAGGACATCTTGCACATGTACAACTTGCACATGGATACTTGTCCATTTATTACAATGCATGTAGTTACTAGATAACTTGCACAGGAATTAATATAGGTATGTATCTTGGAGGATACATTTACATAACCCAAATTATGGAATAGACATTATTTCCAAAACCCCTTGTATTACATTATTTTGGTATTGAAGACTTTAGTCTTCAATACGGATTTTCTTCATCTTCTTCTACTTGGTCTTTGTCGTCTTATTCTTCTACATTCTTTGTATTTATGTTCAATAGGTAATTTGTGTCTAGAGCTTCTTCCTTGGCTTTGCCCTTGATTCTGATTTTCATGTTCTTACTGGAGATTGAGCTACTATAAGGCTCTTATGAAGATGATTCTCCTTTCCTAGGTATAAAATATTCTGAGCAACTACTTAAGGCATAATATTTTGAGTTAGTAGAACCAAAAGTATTGATGCTACATGAGGATTGAAAACATTCTCCAATATATGATTCATCAAGTTTTGACTTATTTTTGAGTGATTCTATCATTTCTTTATGTTCTTCATTTTTTTCCTTGTAGTGTTTATATGTGAGCAATGACATGTAGAATATGCTTGCAAAGTCTATGGAAAGTACTATATCATCTTTTACAGTGGTAATTTCTTCATTGAGACAAGTATGAAGATAACATTCCATAGTATCAAAGTTATCTTTTAGGGCTTCACTATGGATTATTTTTGAAGCTAAATCTAACATTCCTTCTGATTTCATGAGAAGATTCATGATTCCAAGTTTTATGGCATTAGATTTTCTCTTTGTGTAGCACTCATTAGTAGTAGAAATTTTTATATATAGCTCCTTGATTGAAATATATAAGCTTGATTTTGTAAAAGAAACCTTTATAGACCCTTTATATTTGTGGACTACCTTATAACTCCCACCTAATTTTAGGTTTTGAATTAAGCTTATATCTTCCCAACTTGATAATATTAGACAGATATTAACATTATCAAGTTTTTTAGAATGCCTTATGACTCCCTAATGTTTTGAAGTATTATATAGTGCTTTTGTAAAGAAATAGTTCAAGTTTGGTTGATTTTGTACAAGTTTTGCAAGAATCAAAAATCAAGTTTTAACACCTTATTACTCCTAATTTAACTAAGTACTATTTATGTTTTGAATAGGTTTTGATGTTGGAAATATTTTATCCCATTTTAGAGATTTGAGACAAGTAAAAAATAAATTTATCCAACCTTAATAAAATCCCTTAACATCTTTTATATCCCTTGGATTATTTCTAATTTTCAAATAAAATAAATTTTATGGAGTAACCCTTATGATTCGCAAGTTTGGAAAATTAGAGAAATGACAATAATATTTGCAATATAGTTTAATCTAAGTTAAATTCCTTATTCCTACTAAGTAATATTACAAATATTAAAATAATAAGATAATTCACCTCTTTAGCTTTCAAAACCCTAACTTTTAACCTTAGTTTATAATCCTTATAACTTCAACTTATGAAAGCAATAATTAATGGGATTTAGACCTTACCTTATACACAATATCTCCTTGATGTTCGATGCTTTCCACAACTGAATATAACATTTAAAATGTACCATGGGTGCTCAGTTAATGGATATTCAATGGAATTCTAGACGTAAATGTTGTACGTAGATGCTGAATTGTTGACCTTTCAGAAATGGGGAGCTTTTAATGCTCCTTTCCCTTTTTCTTATATGTTGTAGTTTGAATGTTTCTACTACTTCTCTCATGCCTTTAAATGTGCTACGTTCCACCTTCAAATATCTTGACTGAGCTTCACTCTTGCATGCTGGTCTTCGACTAAAAGATATATTTTAAGCAATATTGATCATAGGCATTGTAATAAGTGTCACATCCATTGCAAGTAAGCTCTCCCTTATTTATGTAATGCTCTAGAATATTTATCCAGTGCTTCTTAAAAATGTATAGGTCCTTGTGTGAAGTTGGTGAACAATGCTAAGTAGCACATCTTTGCTTGTAAATCCTTCGTAGATGCCTCTAGAACGTTGAGATAAATGATGAATAGAATTCCAAATGTAATTTCTCCATGGAGACCATTCTTGTAATGCCTTCGAAGATGGAGATTATAACTACATAACTTTTTTCTTTGCAACGTTGCTTGGGTAGAAAGCAAGTTTTTTTCTATAGGTGGATGGGCAATGTGCTACGGATCTTAGACAGTAGTTTGATGCTTCCTTTGGTGAATGGTCTTCTCCAAGATTAATATCATAAATGTAACACATCTCTCCCTTTCTTTTATACCTCCAAACACATTGTTTTTCATGTTACTATTTTTATGTCCTTTTTTAGATTGATTTGGACTCACTTGTCTACGTAAATGTGGCTCATGGATAATAAAAAATGAGCTTTGATTCTATAGGTACGTACATCCAAGATGAGCCCTTGAATGGATCCTTCTATCTTGAGAAGAAGTGTAGAGCAGGAAAAATTATGCACCTAGAAAAGGGAAATGAAATACATCTATTGTTTTAAGCATTAAAAAGAAATATTTAATGTAAACATTATGACAAATAAGTGAAATAAAATGGGTTTCTCTTTATATTAATTCATTTTCCAAATACACAGTTACAAAAATTCCCCTTGAGGACTCTTAATTAATACAATTCATTATAGAAATTCAAAGGATATAATCCTTTTAGAACCTCAAGGTGTGCTTCAGTTTCTTCCTCGCACTCACGAAATGAAGAGCTTGTTTTGGGCACTACTGCGATGATATATCCATATTCAAACTTGTAGATCCTTTCTTGCATGTTGAGATACATAGATCTACACACAAAGAAATCATATTGGTTAATATCATATGTAGATTGATATCAAATCAAATAGATGCATGCAATAGTGAATATCAAAAGTGCAATAGAAGGTGAAACACTAATCAAAATTGCACCAAAAATTAGTACCATGTATATATTCTAATATAGAAAGGATCTATGTTGAAATCAAGATGAGATTACATGCAGAATTCATGGTCATCCCTGGGTGTTCCAATTGGGACTGTTAGCATGAAAAAACTAATAGAAGGTCCAAAACTACTTCAAATTGCACCAAATTCCAGTATGATGTATATAAACTACTCTATAAATTATCCATGCTAAAACTAAATAAAAATTGTATACAGATTCATGGTCATCCCTAGGTGTTCTAATTGTTACTATTAACCATACAATATGGGGACAAACACAAAACCTGGTGGTTTTTACCACTAATTCCTCTGAGATATGGTTCAAACTACTCCTAGGGATGTTTTAATAAAATTTTGTGAACTAATTCATAGAAATGGGTGGGTTTTGGAATAGATATGCATATTTTTGGGTGACTTGGAAACCTACTTTAATTGATGAATATTCCAAGTGAAAACACATCATGAAAGGGGAAAGTGAATATCAGAAGCACTTCATTGTGAAATATTGCAAAGATCTCTCTCAAAAATTGGGTAAAATAACTCTAATGTATATCCCAAGAGAGCCACATGGTCAAATGGGTAAGTTAGGGCATGCAAGGTAGGATTCGCCACTTGTCAAAACCATGCCATGTATAGGGTGGGAGAAGTCTCCAAATTGGCCCTCTCACTTATAGGTTTTGATGGATTTGACAGACCCTCAATTTGTCATAAATCATTGTATGGGATAAATGGTAGAATTTGATTGCCATTTATCCTACCCTTGACTTTTTAAGGGGACTAGACCATGGCCATATCACCCAGGGATGGTTTATGGTGGCCATCCTTGAGTGAGATGACCATGAACTATGGTTGTCCTTGGGTGAGAGGCCATGGCTACATGGCCCAAAACTTCCCAAAAATGGGGTAGAACTTACCAAAATTGGTTAGTACTACTATTTAAACCCTGAGGGTTTCCCAAGGGGCCCATATGGTGTTGATAAGAGTGCATCATTACAGTTTGATCAGATTAACATGATTTTAATGTCTACAAATGCCTCTTTTTGATATGTATTGTGTGAAACTGAGCGTGAAGCAAAAATAGATGACTAAACTATCAAATGATTAAGGTTTTTTAGTAACCTAACCAAATTTAGATGTCTCCTTCATGGAAGGAGCATACATTCTTGGAATCCTTTCTTTTGACATATTTGAATGATTTTATGGGTATGTTTTAGGGCTTAGGTCATACTTGGTCTTGGTTCCTTATTTGGATTATAATCTTGTTCTATGATACATATCCCAAGGCTTCAAGGACATCAAGACTTTGTTTTTTTGAACTGGTGCTAAATTATATGCCTCATAATGGGCTTGAAATTATCTTTGGTAATAATTATTTTTAATGTATGCAAGTTGCACTTTTGAGTGTTGATTTTAATTATAAATTCGTTAATTATGACTAATCCTCAAGCGATGAGTCAATGACAGCATGAAAAATGATGAAAATAATGAGTTGCTTGACCAATATGACTTGATGGGGTTCCTTCAGCTTTACCCATTGTAAATTTTATCAATTTTTTTAAGATTTTGATGGTTTTTATAATATTTCATGGAAGAAAGGAAATGAATAAATAGTTCCCATGGAGCGGTCTGATCACAATGGACTTCTTGGGGATTGAAGTAGAGAATTTTATCAATTTTGACATGTTTTTGGTGGTGTTTAGGCCCTTTTATTTGCCTATTCTTATATTTTTTGGTGGTTGTCCCAGGGTGGGATGGCTACAAATTTATCAGCCATCCCAAGGTGGGATGGTCACCAAATTATCTATCCATCCCACCCTGGGATGACCATGCTTATTTTATGTCTTTTTAAGCTCAAAATTGGAAAAATTAGCTCATTTGCATACTTTTGACTTGGTAGATTGAGATTTGACGAGTAGGAGAGTGATTTTTTAAAGTGAAGCACTACTGAAACCATCCCACAATCACCATGATCCAACCTCTAGACTTGATGAGTAGCGAGGCCAGCGCATGATGGGTAAGGGCTTAATTTTTTACTAGACTTTATTTAATTTGGAAATGTAATTATTTTCATGTTTGCCATTAAAAAACACTAAATATCATTAAATTAACCTCATTATTGATGGGATTTAGTATTTTGTGCTCTACTTTTTTTTTTGTGCAATTTTGATGCTTTATTTTATGTTTTATGAGTTTTTTTGCCTATTTGTGGTTGCCGCAAAGGCCAATTTTGAGCATTTTTTGGGGCCATCCTTGGGTGGGATGACCCCTGATGGCCATCCTTGGATGAGACAAATTTCAAGTTGGGGTCCATACCTAGGTGGGATGACCATGAATTTGGGAGAAAAATGTCCCTTTTTTGGGTGGTTTAAATTGTTTATGTGCAATTTTGTTGTATTTTTTTCATCTTGCTTGCCTCTACCAGGTGATTAAGAGCCAATATCAATTTCCAACTCTCTTTAATAATACTAAGGACTTACTAAAAAAGTATGAATTGAAATGGATTGACATCATTGGTCTCAAACAAGTGACACAATTAGAGCCAATGATGGGAGATAGAGCCTACCTGATAGCATTAATAGATCCGTGGGACCCTCACACCAACACCTTCCACTTACCAAATGGAAAGATGACAATGATGTTAAAGGACATCTATAAGACTTTATGTATTCCTATATAAGGGTGTTTGATAATGTCTACTCATCAGGATCTTAGAGATATGATTTTGAAGAGATACTTCAGAAAGGACTGGTGCGAGGGAGTACAAGATTTGCCTAGCAAAGGTATCCTACTAGAGCTTTGGTCTAACACAAAGTTTTTGAATATAAGACATGCCTTACTAATGATGCTCATCTCCAACATGTTGCTTCTAGACTTGTCAGGAGCCAGCTTCCCCTGGAACCTTTTGGAGTTGGAATTTTCACTGGTGGAGTGCACCATAGAAAGGTCGTTAGTGATGGTGTGGGGCACTACTTTGCTAGAAAAAATTTATGATGCACTGTATGAGATCCATTGCCATGGGAAGAAAGGATTGGGTTGCAAAATTATATTGTAGGTGTGGAATGGTAGCATATTTTTGTGGATCAACCATGGGGACTACCTTGGATGTCGTAGGCACAACACACAAATGTGGAGATAGGATATGAGATCCTATGGTAGTAGGACTAGGAGAGGGGTCATAGTCATCCTTATGTAGGTATTATTGATCATTATGCATAGTCATTTGCATAGAGAGGAGGTTATCTAGATACCATACAAGAATTGTCCAGCATGGCCTGAGGCTGAGGTGTAGCTTCAATGGCTGCAATAAGGGATATGGTTATTTGGTCGATATGGTACCAAGCAAGAGTATTTTCCATATGCTTAAGTGATGTAGTATTTTGGGCTATGCCAAGGGTTTCCTAGTGATCTAGTGATCTACCGATACCATGGGGATGAGAGGACACTTACTTGACCTGTAATGGATGCAGTTGGAGAGGAGGTAGATCTTATAGAGGGTATCTCTAAGATAGATGATGAAGGGACCATAGCAGAGTATGAATCCTAGTGGGTGATACACCAATGGTGAGAGGAGGGACCACTAGTATGTGGTACATATGTTATGGCAAAGGAGTCTCACGAGGAGGCTCAAGATGAGGGACATGATGAGGCTCCAAATGAGGAGGAGCTAGACTTAGGCAAGTGACATGTGCATTGTCAGACATATGATGAGTTGATGAATAGAATGAATATGAAGGGTCAATAGGATGATTATGATGAGGATTATTTTTATGAGGAGTGAGTGTAGGTACAGTTGGCAGCATGATATGCCACTATTGCTAAGCTATAGGGTGAGTTTATCAAAGGGAGATAAGAGTGGAGGGAGTATACAAATGATAGAACTCTCCTACATGCATAGATAAAAACTATGTAGGTAGAGATTGATAGGTAAGCATTAGTTATTGAGAGGTAAGCAATAGATTTATATGCTTTTTAGTGACAGGTTAGAGCAGGGAGCTCGAGCCATGGGGTATCTAGCATTTGTGAGGTAGTTAGGCTATGGGAGGAGGTGACACAGCTCTAGAACTTACTAAGTGACTACTAGGCTCATCACTAAGAGGTTATGACATACACATAATATTTGTAGGATGAGGTAACACACCTTAAAGGGTGCTTACCAGCTCGTCCTTCTACTAGTGGGTCCCAATAGAGTAGGAAGAGTGGTACAGGGTAATTTTTTGTGAGGATGGGGGCTCCTAGCTCTACAAGAATATTAGATAAGGTTGTGGGGATTATATGTAGGAGTTATTTATGAGCGATGACTGAGGGTGGCAGTGAGAGTCATGGTTCCAGTCCTACGTAACCATGGATTTTGAGACTCTATGGTTATTTTTGGATTTTGGGAGTGTGATGTCTGAGGACCCACTTGATTGTAGCCTATGCACATTTTTTGGATTATGATGTATATTTTTATCCCATATATACATTATTTTTTCTATTATCATCATGTTTTTCCTTACTACTTTATTAGATGTATGCAATGTTTATTTTTACTTTACTAATGCTTTTATGGATGCTTATCATGGATGCATGCATTGTAATATGATGTTGGTTGATATATGTACATTTGTGTATGCATAATGAAATGGATGATTTGTTAATCTATATTATGAGTTATGAATACTATTTGACACATTAAATGCTAGCACCATAGACTGTACAAAATTCCATTTTAATGTTATCATAAAACTGTGATGGATTATGAAAATGTAAAATCATAAACATGTGATAAAATGGTATGGCATGGAATGAATAATACAATTTTTTATAATTTCCTTTAGGTTTTCGTGAGACTCAAACACTCTAGTGAAGGATTCAAAAGCTATATATTAAATATGCAAGATATTTTGGCAAGTTAGAAATATTCTAGGATGACCAAGATATTCAATATCCCTGTGTGTACATGTGAGTTCATTGTTATGATAATACATAAAGTTAACCTAGTGCCAAACATTATTTATGCAGCCCATATATACTGAATATCATCCTATTATTATCATTCTCCTAAGTTTTGTACGTAGTTGTATCAGACCATAGGTAATACAGGCTACCAAAAGCTAGCTGATCTACAAGAAAACATTAGTCTGTACAAAATAAGGTCATTAATGTGATAGACATATCATAATGTTTAAGGATACCACCATTTCTCGGAAGGCTTGATGCCACCCAATCTATAATGAGGATCATGCTATGGTTTTTAAATGCTAAGAATTTTAGGGATTCAAGTTCACTATTCCTTTATTTTCTTTTATTTTTGAATTGCTCTAGGGATTTGCTCATTTTTATTTGGTGAGAAAGGGATTTTGGTAATGGTTATAACCCCTGTTCATTTTATTTTTTTCTTTTTTTAGTGGTGAAAACCACTTTTTTTGTTAGGGATGTTTTCTTTTGTTAGTGGTAAAAACCACTATTTATTTTTCTTTTGCTCTTGTATTTGTTGCTTCTTTGGATACTTGCCTATATTTGGCATGGGGCAAGGGATTTTGATTGCTTTGGGTAGGGAGGAACTTGTCCTTTTGTCAATTCTTAGTATTTTTGAACCATTTGCATAGGGGGATGAACAAGGCAAACTTTTTGCTTAAGGTAACAAGGACCACTTTGTAGGTTTTATCTTTCCTTGTGAAAAACATGGATTTATTAGTGTGAGAATGTGTTGGGATTTTGATGTATACAAGGTATGATCAAAGAAATAATCTACCTTCTAAAAATTAGGATAGCTTTCTATAAAATCTAAAATGAAAACTAGAGATGGTTGAGTGACCAAAAATTCTAAATACGCCTTATAACAAATGGCTAGGTGAAGGGCAATAGACACAAATACAAAAGGTGGGAAATTTGGATGGAAATGATAATTGTAATGTAGACGGGTGTTAAAAATTACTTTTGACAAAGTTGATTTTGAAGGATGGCTAGTGTATAGGCCAGCTTCTAGACATGTATGAGAAACTCTAGAATGTAAAATGCAATGATGGGTATGCTTAATGCAAGTGATTGTATAATGCAGCGATATGAAATGTAATGCAATTTTTTATATTTTTGTTATTTTAATGATGCATTTGAATTTTGATATATATATATATAGATATTTGACCAATGGGCTTAGTGGATACCATTTGGGATTTTTAGGTGACCAAAGGGTTTATAAGTACCTTTGGGGATTTTTGGGTGACCAAAGGGTTTATGGGTACCTTTGGGGCTTTTTTGATGACCAAAGGGTTTATGGGTACCTTTCAGGATTTTTGGGAGACCCAACGGTTTATATATTCCTTTGGGGCTTTTTGGGTGATCAAAATATTTATAGGTACCTTTAGGGATTTTTGGGTGACCAAAGGGTTTGGTAAGATCTATGGAAATAATATGGATGGATGGATAATCTCCAATGGATGGGAGGTTGGTTCTATTGACAAGATGTTGTCGCAAGACTTGCAGGGGTGGTTTCGATAGAGGTGGAATGACCAGAGGAGGTCGATGTGGAAGGGGATGAGCTTGCTCTTTGAGTGGTAAAAGCTATCACCAGATGGGATGTTGCAATTGAAACATACATAGATATAACGCTTATTTATCATCCAATGGGATGATATGCTTGTATTACTCAACTAAACTAGGGGAGTTAATAGGTGCTACATCGTAATCAAATTCATCATCAATTGTCCATTCATGAGGAGGACCTTGATCCTCTTCCTCATTGTCAGATGGAAGAGTATGCGAACCTTCACCTTCTTCACATGATATTTGTGAAGAAATAATCCCCCAAATATTGGACATGATTAGGATTAGTGTAAGGATCTCATGCAAGCTCATACCTATAGTTCAAATCTAGGTTCTCTAAAATATTTGTGAGAACGTCAAGAGGCATAGGATTGTTGTGTCCTAAGCCAGATTTATCATATGGAAATTGATATTGTGGTTGGAAAGGAACATGAGTACCTTGTTAGTACAACCCCAAACCATAGCCATGCCAATCGTAGCATTTAAGATATGACATGGAATAGTTAGGTTTGGACATATAATTAATGTCCTAAAAAATGGGTTCTTCATCCTCCTCTTGCTAAGAAGATGGTTCTATACTATATTCAATATGCCATATATGAATTTCATTTTATTGGGAGGTATGACTAAAGGTACGATGGTACCTATGGGAAGACAAGGTCATCCCATATTCTGTATTATCTCAATGGATGGAACTATTGTGATATTCCTTACTAAGTATTATCCTAAACTCATAGTAGCCATATGGACTGTGACCTAGGATGGTGAGGATGGAGGAGATGGAAGCAAGGCTTGATATGACTCAATTCTTACCTCATGAGGTGGTTCCTCATCTTCTAGACTAGGAATATCTTCTATGGAAATGGTAGATATGATTGAAGGGATCTCATCAATTGGCCTCTTCAACATGTTCCTCTATGGAGGATTTAATGATGATTAAGGCGTATCTGAAGGTGCTAATGATGATGATGGTATAGAAGAAGATTTTAGTGGATCCTTGGAAGGTGATAATAAATAAGTCAAACCTTTAAGGGACGTATTTGGTTGGAAGTCCACATGAGTTTATGGCAAGGTCAAATTGGAGACGTGCTACACCAAGTTATAGTATTTGAAGGGCTCAAGGTCTACAGAGACATGTGCTTACCCTTCATGAGTGTACTTCAAACATTGGTGAGATATGGATGACACACATTTCATGTCCCTAATATAGGGTCTACCTAGTATGATATTATAAGCCTTTGCACCCTCTAATATGTTACACAACGTTGTTATGGTTTTGCATCGCTCCTAAATAGGTAAGACTATAGTGCCAACCATTGAACACATAGTATCAATGAATGATCTGAGGGTATATACGAATCCAACAATATGAGATACTAGATAACCTAGATGTTGGAGAGCATTTGTAATGATGATATTGCTTGAAGAAATACTTTCAATTAGAACTCTTTTAAAATGATGTGTAAGGTAGGATCAACCACATAATTTGATATTGGTTTGAGGTCATGTTCATGAAATGTGATTACTAGATCTTTACACTACTGAAAATGCCCCGCAAAATTGATAAAGAAGTTCAAATCTTGGGTCTATAGTTCAATCGACTAAAGGATCTCTATAAGAGCTTCTCAATGAGGTAGAGACTGTTGGATAAGCTCATAGATAGAGATTTAGGCAGATGTTGTTTGCAAGATTTGATAAAGCTTACTTCTTATGGTGACCAATGGATGAGGTGGAGGGCTTTGCACTGGAGGTGGTGACATAGAGGGAATATCATTTGAAGTTGTAGGTGGTGAAAATTGATTTGGATAATGCCTATTCCTTATCATGATGCTAACCATCCCAACAAACCCTTGTTCAATGGGTATCGTATGGACCTCGTTTACCTATTTTGTGTGATTTACCTAAACCTCATGAGTGTAAAATGGGTCTTTAAAGATACCCATCTATTGATTACTTGTTGCAATAGAGTTGTCGACTTGAAGATCATTCCTATTAATTATGTCTTGTACTAGGTGTTTGAAACCATAGCAAGTTTGCACATCATGCCCATTCTGCCTATGGTACTTACAATATAGGTCTTCATGACATCCCATGGATTTTTGTTTAGCTATACTCAGATATATAGGTTGGATCTTAGGTAGAGTAATTACTTTGTCTACACATAGATGCTCAAATAGGGAATCCATAGACTTAGGGAAGGGCATAAATTATTGTGGAGGGTGACATTGTTGGTATTTATCTTAATTCATCTGAGTGATGTTATTGTAACTTGTAGGAGGAGGTTGGGCCTAATAGTTTACCTTTTGATGTAGCATTGGTTGCACAAGTCTTGCAATACTAATGGAAACTTGATTAACTATTGTCAGCTTTCGTTGTGTCGGATTTCCATTTGTGTTCTTATTCCACTCCTTATGGGGTTTTTTGATCTCCCCCTCTTGAATTTGATTTCTTCGATTGTTCTAGCCTGCACTAGGGCATCTTCAAGAGTTTGGTATTTTTGGAGTTGTAGCAAAAATGAAATCAGCTTTAAACAACTCTTGGAAAACATACGAGTTAACTCAAACATTGGTATTAAGTATGGTATATTGGCAAGAAGTGTTCACCACCTGATACCACAATTCATGATTGAAATATATTCACACTACTTCAACCTCATGAGGTCTATCAAATTTACATTTCACTTAGTGTTAAAGGTAAAACATTCCATGAATGCATCTACAAGTTATTCAAAGCTATGTATGTTGTGCCTTGGGAGTTGATTGTACCACTATATAGTTGGGCCAGAGAGGGTATCGTTATCTTGGATACTTAAGCATTGATTCATAAATATAGTAACATACTCCTATGCATCTTCCTATCCTTTGAATCTATCCAGCTTGGGCATTTTGAAATGCTCTAGGTATGCAGGAGAATGTATTGATGGGTGAAACGATTGACTGCAAAGCTAACACAAAGTGGGCTTTTGAAGCTCGAACCCATAGGTATTGTTTCATATTATTTCCATGTGTTAAAGCAATTCTTTATACATATTAGAGAATTTTATCTCCTCTTATTTGATTTGTCTATATGGGGAATGGTGAGGAATATCAAGCATATAGCGTGGTGGTTGATTTTCATCAACCATGCCTCCATAAGATTCTTCTAAATATTCCTCTTCTAGTTCTAAATCATTGTAAACTCCTTAAGGTGTTTCCTGAATTTTCCTACAATGAGGAACAAACACCTACGAAAGGCGATCTATGTTTGGACTAGGAGGCAAGTCCTGATTAGGCCTATGAGGTCAAGGAGGAAATATTTGGTTAGGCCTACGAATCTTATTTTGATTAAATATAGGTTACCTCTAATGAACCTCCTATCTATGAGTACTTGGGGTAGGGATACCATTGTGTAAGGTCTCTTGGAATAACTCATGGGTTTGTTGTTCAATACTTTGTTTTTGTAACTGATGATGGTAGTCCAAGCATTGTTTATCTAGTTGAAGTTGATTGAATTGAGCTTGGTGATCAACATATATTTTAACAAATTGGTTTATATGATCAGTTGTGTGAGGTCTATTAGCCCTAGAACTATTGCCATGATGCCTATATTATTTAGGAGGATCTAAAATATCGACTATGAGCTTCCCTCGATCGAGAGAGGTTGTGTTCACTTGAGACTCAGTCCTAAATAGATGTTTTTTTATACTCAACTAGAGAAGAAGAACATTGTTCTTGCAAGAAATAATGAGACCAAGGAAATTTAGAATTCTCCTTGGGTCTTCCTTCATAAATGAGGAAAGGAAGGGCTGAATTTTCTTGCCCAGGATGATGAGTATCACACTCATCTTGGTACTTATATTCCTGAGATGTATTAGGGTAATTTAAAGGTGTATTTTGATCGTTTGGCCCTATCCATGGTGTGTAATCTTGGTCCTACCCATGGGTGGACCAGGTAGACCGAGTAGGCAAGTGGATGCATGGTATTGTTCTATTTATTTGTGCCTTAATGCATGGTTTCCATTATTGAAATAAGGCATGTGAAGTATCTATATCTAGAAAGTAAGTTATATAATTAGTAACAAGACCTGTAGGGGTGTCCCGCGTAGGGGTCCCTTATAGGTTAGGTTCCTAATTTAAAATTATAGAAATTGGGTGAGTATGAGTTTGCCAAGGAGGTATAATCATATCCTTCAGGTCAAATAAAATATGGTCTATGTATCCTTACCTCCTCTGTATAGCATCAAACCTTGAATGGGATTGGCTGTGAGTGCATACCATAGCTACTTTATTCCAAACCCTACATGATTATCTCTTTTAAAAAATTTAATGATGCAACACACAAGAATTAAAACACATAATAATACAAGTATTTATCTCTTTTAAAGATTTTATATGTGTTTCCTAAAACTATTTAGTGTGTTTTTCATTTATTTTTTACAAAGAGATCTCTTTTCACGTGTTTGAATATGGTTGATGTAATTCTCAAATTGTTTAAAGGATTTAACCTGTATACTAGTAGGTCGACAACTGGTAATGAATTTCATTCACGTAAACCAATCAAAATATGGAGATGAATCCCATACACATTTAGGGGGCACAAGTACTACCATTCATCACCCATATTGATCATGGACAGTGATACACCCTCTGAAGAGGAATATGTGCTATTTTCCATGGCTAAGACTATTCTTGGAGTTAACTTTGTCCAAAAATAATGTTCGTATCATATGATCCAATGGGTGGATATGAATCCCACCATAGTTGGTCTCTATTAGTGGTTGGGGATGAAGTTCCAACTCACTAATGTTAAAATGTGACATGGTGTGTGTTGTTCCTTTTATACTTAAAGAAAGTAAACAAAAGATAACTCAATGAACCTTCACTAAATGCAAAATAATTTTTTTACTTTTAGAAGTATTTGAATAAATTATGGAACCTACAAAATGCATACCCTATATATCAACCTAATTATTATGTAGGTCGCAAGCAATCAAACCACACAAATGCATTCCTACTTGGTTATTTTCCTATTTTTTTCTTCTTTTTTGTTTTGAGATTTAAGAAAATTGAAATATACCTTTGAAAAAAATAAGGAAAAGCAATAAAAAGAAAAATATAACTTTCTCTAAGTAGTAAGAGAGAAAAGTAAGGTTCAAATACTCATCTTGAAAGCCTAATATGCTATTGTTTCTATCAATTTGAGCTGCAAGACCCCTGTTTGGTGGCCATCATAAGGTGGTATAGTTTCCAATTTAGGGATAGTCCTTAGGTGGGATGACTACTATGGTCATCCCTAGGTGTTCCAATTAGGAAATAAAGGGTTGTTTTAATCCAGAATGACTAAAAACTACAAAATTTTAGGGATAAAAATAGGGTTAAAACTTTACCTAAATGAAACGAGATAGGGGTCCCACCATGATCACCACTATAGAGTAGAAAAAATGGTGCACCTAGCAAAGGGAAATGAAATGCATCTATTGTTTAAAGCACTAAAAAGAGACATTTAATATAAACATGATGACAAATAAGTGAAATAAATGAGGGTTATCTTTATATTAATCCATTTTCCAAATACATGGTTACAAAACATCCCCTTGATGGCTCTTAATTAATACAATTCATTACATAAGTTCAAAGAATCTAATCCTTTCATAAACTCAACGTGCACTTTAGTGTCCTCCATGCACTCATGAATTGAAAAATGGGTTTTTGGAACCACTACAATGATCTATCCATATTTGAACTTATATCTCCTTGCTTGCACACTGAGATACCTGGATCCACACACAAAGAAATCAGATTGGTTAATAGCATGTGCGTATTGAGATGAAATCAAATAGATGCATGCAATAGTGAATATCAAAAATTACACCAAAACTTAGTACCATGCATATATTCTAATCTAGAAATGATATATGCTGAAATTAAGATGAGATTATATGTAGAATCCATGGTCATCCCTGGGTGTTCCAATTGGGACTGTTAGCATGAAAAACCTAATAGAAGGTCCAAAACTACTCCAAATTGCACCAAATTCTAGTATGATGCATATAAACTACTCTAGAAATGATCTACACTAAAATTGAACCAAAATTGTATGCATATTCATGGTCATCCCTGGGTGTTCCAATTGTGGCTGTTAACCATCCCAAGTGGGGATGTCCACTAAACTTGGTGGTTTTTTCCACTAATTCCTTTTGGATATGGTTCACACTACTCCTAGGGATGTAATCAAATTTTGTGAACTAATTCATAGAAATGGGTGGGTTTTGGAATAGATATGCATATTTTTGGGTGACTTGGAAACCTACTTTAATTGATGAAGATTCCAAGTGAAAACATGTCGTTAAAAGGGAGAGTGAATATCGGAAGCACTTCATTATGAAATATTGCAAAGATCTCCCTCTAAAATTGGGTAAAATAACTCCAATGTATAGTCCAAGAGAGCCACATGGTCAAATGGGTAAGTTAGGGCATGCAAGGTAGGATTCACCACTTTTCAAAACCATGCCATGCATAGGGTGGGAGAAGTATCCAAATTGGGCCTCCCATTTACAGGTTTTGATGGATTTTAAAGACCCTCAATTTTTCATAAATCATTGTGTGGGATAAATGGTAGAATTTGATTGTCATTTATCCTACCCTTGAATTTTTACGGGGCCCATACCATGGCCATCTCACCCAAGGATGGTTTATGGTGGCCATCCCTGAGTGAGATGACCATGAACTGTGGTTGTCCTTGGGTGAGAGGACCATGGCTACATGGCCCAAAACTTCCCAAAAATGGGGTAGAACTTACCAAAAGTGGTTAGTACTACTATTTAACCCTTGAGGGTTTCCCAAGGGGCCCATATGGTGTTGATAAGAGTGCATCATTACAGTTTGATCAGATTAACATGATTTTAGTGTCTACAAATGCCTCTTTTTGATATGTTTTGTGTGAAACAGAGTGTGAAGCAAAAATAGATGACTAAACTATCAAATGATTAAGGTTGTTTAGTAACCTAACCATATTTAGATGTCTCCTTCATGGAAGGAGCATGCATTCTTGGAATCCTTTATTTTGACATATTTGAATGATTTTAAGGGTAGGTTTTGGGGCTTAGGGCATACTTGGTCTTGGTTCCTTATTTGGATTATAAGCCTATTCTGTGATACATATCCCAAGGCTTCAAGGACATTAAGACTTTATTTTTTTGAACTGGTGCTAAATTATATGCCTCGACATGGGCTTGAAATTATCTTTGGTAATAATTCTTTTGAATGTATGCAAGTTGCACTTTTGAGTGTTGATTTTAATTATAAATTCGTTAATTATGACTAATCCTCAAGCTATGAGTTGATGACGACATGAAAAATGATGAAAATGATGAGTCACTTGACCAATATGACTTGATGGGGTTCCTTCAGCTTTACCCATTGTAAAATTTATCAATTTTGTTAAGATTTTGATGGTTTTTATAATATTTCATGGAAGAAAGGAAATGAATACATAGTTCCCATGGAGCGGTCCGATCACAATGGACTTCTTGGGGATTGAAGTAGAGACTTTTCAATTCAGGTTCAATCTTGATCATTTGTGAATTTTATCAGTTTTGACATGTTTTTGGTGGTGTTTAGGCCCTTTTATTTGCCTATTCTTATATTTTTTGGTTTTTTTTTGTGGTTGTCCCAGGGTGGTATGGCTACAAATTTATCAGCCATCCCAGGGTGGTATGGTCACAAAATTTTCTATTCATCCCACCATGGGATGACCATGCTTATTCTATGTCTTTTTAAGCTCAAAATTGGAAAAATGAGCTCATTTGCATACTTTTGACTTGGTTTATTGAGATTTGAGGAGTAGGAGAGTGATTTTTTAAAGTGAAGCACTACTGAAACCATCCCACAATCACCATGATCCAACCTCTAGACTTGATGAGTAGCGAAGCCAGCGCATGATGGGTAAGGGCTGAATTTTTTAGTAGACTTTATTTAATTTGGAAATGTAATTATTTTCATGTTTACCATTAAAAAACACTAAATATCATTAAATGAACCTCATTATTTATGGAAATTAGTATTTTGTGCTCTAATTTTTGTTTTTGTGCAATTTTGATGCTTTGTTTTATGTTTTTATGAGTTTTTTTGCCTATTTTTGGTTGTCGCGAAGGCCATTTTTGAGAATTTTTGGGGGCCATCCCTAGGTGGGATGACCCATGATGGCCATCCTTGGATGAGACAAATGCCAATTTGGGGTCCATACCTAGGTGGTATGACCATGAATTTGGGAGAAAAATATCCCTTTTTTGGGTGGTTTAAATTGTTTTTGTGCAATTTTGTTGCATTTTTTTCAGCTTGCTTGCCTCTACCAGGTGATTAAGAGCCAGTATAAATTTCCAAATCTCTTTCAGAATACTAAGGACTTACTAAAAAAGTATGAATTGAAATGGATTGACATCATTGGTCTCAAACAAGTGACACAATTAGAGCCAATGATGGGAGATAGAGCCTACCTGATAGCATTACTAGATCCGTGGGACCGTCACACCAACACCTTCCACTTACCAAATGGGAAGATGACAGTGATGTTAAAGGACATCTATAAGATTTTATGTATTCCTATAGAGGGGTGTTTGATAATGTCTACTCATCATGATCTTAGAGATATGATTTTGCAGAGATACTTCAGAGAGGACTAGTGCGAGGTAGTACAAGACTTGCCTAGCAAAGGTATCCTAGTGGAGCTTTGGTCTGACATAGAGGTTTTGAATATAAGACATGCCTTACTAATGATGCTCATCTCCAACATGTTGCTTCTAGACTTGTCAGGAGCTAGCTTCCCCTGGAACCTTTTGGAGTTGGAATTTTCATTGGTGGAGTGCATCATAGAGAGGTCGTTAGTGATGGTGTGGGGCACTACTTTGCTAGAAAAAATTTATGATGCACTATACAAGATCCGTTGCCTTGGAAAGAAAGGATTGGGTTGCAAAATTCTATTGTAGGTGTGGAATGGTAGCATATTTTTGTGGATCATCCATGGGTACTACCTTGGATGTCACAGGCACAACACACAAATGTGGAGATAGGATATGAGATCCTATGGTAATAGGACTAGGAGAGGGGTCATAGTCATCCTTATGTAGGTATTATTGATCATTATGCATAGCTCAAGGTAGAGGAGGTTATATAGATACCATACAAGAATTGTCTAGCATGGCCTAAGGCTGAGGTGTAGCTTCAATGGCTACAATAACAGAGATGGTTATTTGGTCGATACGGGACCAAGCAAGAGTGTTTTCCATATGATCTAGTATTTTTGGGCTATGCCAAGGGTTTCCTAGTGATCCAGTGATATACCGATACCATGGGGATGAGATGAAACTTACTTGACCTATAATGGATGCAGTTGGAGAGGAGGTAGATCCTATAGGGGGTATCTATAAGATAGATGATGAAGGGACCATAGCAGAGTATGAATCCTAGTGGGTGATACACCAATGGTGAGAGGAGGGACCACTAGTATGTGGTACATATGTGATGGCAAAGGAGTCTCACGAGGAGGCTCAAGATGAGGGAGATGATGAGGCTCCAAATGAGGAGGAGCTAGACTTAGGAGAGCGACATGTGAATTGTCAGACATATGATGAGTTGATGAATAGAATGAATATGGAGGGTCAATAGGATGATTATGATGAGGATGATTTTTATGAGTAGGGAGTGTAGGTACAGTTGGCAGCATGATATGCCACTATTGCTGAGCTATAGGGTGAGTTTATCAAAGGGAGATAAGAGTGGAGGGAGTATACAAATTATAGAACTCTCCTACATGCATAGATAAAAACTATGTATGTAGATATTGATAGGTAAGCATTAGTGATTGAGAGGTAAGAAATATATTTATATGCTTTTTAGTGACAGGTTAGAGCAGGGAGCTCAAGCCATGGAGTATCTAGTAGTGGTGAGGTATTTAGGCTATGGGAGGAGGTGACACAACTCTAGAACATACTAAGTGACTACTAGGCTCATCAATAAGAGGATATGACATACACATAATATTTAGAGGATGAGGTAACACACCTTAGAGGGTGCTTACCAGCTTGTCCTTCTGCTAGTGGGTCCCAATAGAGTAGGAGGAGTGGTACAGGGTAATTTTTTGTGAGGATGGGGGCTCCTAGCTCTACGAGGATATTAGATAAGGTTGTGGGGATTAGATGTAGTTATTTATGAGCGATGACTAAGGGTGGCAGTGAGAGTCATGGTTCCAATCCTACGTAACCATGGATTTTGAGACTCTATGGTTATTTTTGGATTTTGGGAGTGTGATGTCTGAGGACCCACTTGATTGTAGCCTATGGGTAGTTTTTGGATTATGATTTATATTTTTATCCCATATATACATTATTTTTTCTATTATCATCATGTTTTTCCTTACTACTTTATTAGATGTATGCAATGTTTATGTTTACTTTACTAATGCTTTTATGGATGCTTATCATGGATGCATGTATTGTAATATGATGTTGGTTGATATATGTACATTTGTGTATGCATAATGAAATGGATGATTTGTTAATATATATGATGAATTATGAATACTATTTGACACACTAGATGCTAGCACCATAGACTGTACAAAATTCCATTTTAATGTTATCATAAGACTATGTGATGGATTATGAAAATGTAAACTCACAAACATGTGATAAAATGGTATGGCATGGAATAAATAATACAATTTTATATAATGTCCTTGAGGTTTTCATGAGACTCAAACACTCTAGTGAAGGAGTCAAAAGCTATATATTAAATATGCAAGATATTTTGGCAAGGTATAAATCTTCTAGGATGACCAAGATATTCAATATCCCTGTGTGTACATGTGAGTTCATTGTTATGATAATACATAAAGTTACCCTAGTGCCAAACATGATTTATGCAGCCCATATATACTGAATATCACCCTACGATTATCATTCTCCTGAGTTTTGTACGTAGTTGTATCAGACCATAGGTAATACAGGCTACCAAAAGCTAGCTGATCTACAAGAAAACATTAGTCTGTACAAAATAAGGTCATTAATGTGATAGACATATCATAATGTTTAAGGATACCACCATTTCTAGGAAGGCTTGATGCCACCCAATCTATAATGAGGATCACGCTATGGTTTTTAAATGCTAAGAATTTTAGGGATTCAAGTTCACTACTCCCTTCTTTTCTTTTATTTTTGAATTGCTCTAGGGATTTGCTCATTTTTATTTGGTGAGAAAGGGATTTTGGTAGTGGTTATAACCCCTGTTCATTTTACTTTTTTCTTTTTTTAGTGGTGAAAACCACTTTTTTTGTTAGGGATGTTTTCTCTTTTTAGTGGTAAAAACCACTATTTATTTTTCTTTTGCTCTTGTATTTGTTGCTTCTTTGGATACTTGCCTATATTTGGCATGGGGCAAGGGATTTTGATTGCTTTGGGTAGGGAGGAACTTTTCCTTTTGTCAATTCTTAGTATTTTTGAACCATTTGCATAGGGGGATGAACAAGGCAAACTTTTTGCTTAAGGTAACAAGGACCACTTTGTAGGTTTTATCTTTCCTTGTGAAAAACTTGGATTTATTAGTGTGAGAATGTGTTGGGATTTTGATGTATACAAGGTATGATCAAAGAAAGAATCTACCTTCTAAAAATTAGGATAGCTTTCTACAAAATCTAAAATGAAAACTAGAGACGGGTGAGTGACCAAAAATCCTAAATACGTCTTATAACAAATGACTAGGTGAAGGGCAATAGACACAAATACAAAAGGTGGGAAATTTGGATGGAAATGATAATTGTAATGTAGACGGGTGTTAAAAATTACTTTTAATAAAGTTGATTTTGAAGGATGGCTAGTGTATAGGTCGGGTTCTAGACATGTATGAGCAACTCTAGAATGTAAAATGCAATGATGGGTATGCTTAATGCAAGTGATTGTATAATGCAACGATATGAAATGTAATGCAATATTTTTATATTTTTGTTATTTTAATGATGTTTTTGAATTTTGATATATATATATATATATATATATATATATATATATATATATATATATATATATATATATATATATATATATATACATTTGTATATATATATTTGACCAAAGGGTTTATGGGTACCATTTGGGATTTTTGGGTGACCAAAGGGTTTATGGGTACCTTTGGGGCTTTTTGGGTGACCAAAGGGTTTATGGGTACCTTTTGGGCTTTTTGGGTGACCCAAGGGTTTATATATTCCTTTGGGGCTTTTTGGGTGATCAAAAGGTTTATAGGTACCTTTAGGGCTTTTTGGGTGACCAAAGGGTTTGGTAAGATCTATGGAAATAATATGGATGGATGGATGATCTTCAATGGATGGGAGGTTGGTTCTATTGACAAGAGGTTGTTGCAAGACTTGCAGGGGTGGTTTTGATAGAGGTGGAATGACCGGAGGTGGTCAATGTGGAAGGGGATAAGCTTGCTCTTTGAGTGGTAAAATCTATCACCAGATGGGATGTTGCAATTGAAACATACATAGATATAACTCTTATTTATCATCCAATGGGATGATATGCTTGTATTCCTCAACTAAACTAGGGGAGTTAATAGGTGCTACACCATAATCCAATTCATCATCAATTATCCATTCATGAGGAGGACCTTGATCCTCTTCCTCATTGTCGGATGGAAGAGTATGCAAACCTTCACCTTCTTCACAATATCGAGTGAAATCATGGGATATATTTTGATCTATAATATTTATGAGGAAATAATCCCCCAAATAGTGGACATGATTAGGATTAGTGTAAGGATCACATGCAAGCTCATACCTATAGTTCAAATCTAGGTGCTCTAAAATATTTGTGAGAACGTCGAGAGGCATAGGCTTGTTGTGTCCTAAGCCAAATTTATCATATGGCAATTGATATTGTGGCTGGAAAGGAACATGAGTACCTTGTTAGTACAACCCCAAACCATAGCCATGCCAATCGTAGCATTGAAGATATGACATGGCATAGTTAGGATTGGACATATAATTAATGTCCTAAAAAATGGGTTCTTCATCCTCTTCTTGCTAAGAAGATGGTTCTATACTATATTCAATACCCAATATATGAATTTCATTTGATTGGGAGGTATGACTAAAGGTACGATGGTACCTATGGGAAGACAAGGTCATCCCATATTCTGTATTATCTCAATGGCTGGAACTATTGTGATATTCCTTACTAGGTACTATCCTAAACTCATAGTAGCTAGATGGACTATGACCTGGGATGGTGAGGATGGAGGAGATGGAAGCGAGGCTTGAGATGACTCAATTATTACCTCATTAGGTGGTTCCTCATCTTCTAGACTAGTAATATCTTCTATGGAAATGGTAGATATGATTGAAGGGATCTCATCAATTGGCCTCTTCAACATGTTCCTCTATGGAGGATTTGATGATGATGAAGGCGTATCTGAAGGTGCTAATTATGATGATGGTATAGAAGAAGATTTTAATGGATCCTTGGAAGGTGATAGTAAAGAAGTCGAACCTTGAATGGACGTATTTGGTTGGAAGTCCACATGAGTTTATGGCAAGGTCAACTTGGAGATGTGCTACACCAAGTTATAGTATTTGAAGGGCTCAAGGTCTACAGAGACATGTACTTACCCTTCGTGAGTGTACTTCAAACATTGGTGAGATATGGATGACACACATTTCATGTCCCTAATATAGGGTCTACCTAGTACGATATTATAAGCCATTGCACCCTCTAAGATGTGACACAATGTTGGTATGGTTTTGCATCCCACATAAATAGGTAAGACTATAGTGCCAACCATTGAGCACATAGTATCATTGAATGCTCTAAGGGTATATATGAATCCAACAATATGGGATACTAGATGACCTAGATGTTGGAGAGCATTTGTGATGATGATATTGCTTGAATAAATAGTGTCAATTAGAACTATTTTAAAATGATGTGTAAGGTAGGATCAACCACCTCATTTGATATTGGTTTGAGGTCATGTTCATGAAATGTGATTACTAGATCTTTACACTACTGAACGTGCCCCACAAAATTGATAAAGAAGTTAAACTCTTGGGTCTACAGTTCAATCGACTAAAGGATCTCCATAAGAGCTTCTCAATGAGGTAGAGACTGTTGGATAAGCTCATAGATAGAGATTCAGGCCGATGTTGTTTGCAAGATTTGATAAAGCTTACTTCTTATGGTGACCAATGGATGAGGTGGAGGGCTTTGCACTGGAGGTGGTGACATAGAGGGAATATCATTTGAAGTTGTAGGTGGTGAAACTTGATTTGGATAACGCCTATTCCTTATCATGATGCTAACCATCCCAACAAACCCTTGTTGAGGGGGTATCGTATGGACCTCGTTTACCTATTTTGCATGATTTACCTAAACCTCGTGAGTGGAAAATGGGTCTTTAAAGATACCCATCTATTGATTACTTGTTGCAATAGGGTTATCGACTTGAAGATCATTCCTATTAAATAATTTCTTGTACTAGGTGTTTGAAACCATAGCATGTTTGCACATCATGCCCATTCTGCCTATGGTACTTACAATATAGGTCTTCACGACATCCCATGGATTTTTGTTTAGCTGTACTCAGATATATAGGTTGGATCTCAGGTAGAGTAATTACTTTGGCCACACATAGATGCTCAAATAGGGAATCCATAGACTTAGGGAAGGGCATAAATTATTGTGGAGGGTGACATTGTTGGTATTTATCTTAATTCATCTGAGTGATGTTATTGTAACTTGCAGGAGGAGGTTGGGCCTAATAGTTTACCTTTTGAGGTAGCATTGGTTGCATAGGCCTTGGAATACTAATGGCAACTTGATTAACTACTGTCAGCTTTGGTTGTGTCGGATTGCCCTTTGTGTTCTTATTCCACTCCTTATGGGGTTTTGTGATCTCCCCCTCTTGAATTTTGATTTCTTCGATTGTTCTAGCCTGCACTAGGGCATCTTCAAGAGTTTGGTATTTTTGGAGTTGTAGCAAAAATGAAATCGGCTTTAAACAACTCTTGGAAAACATATGAGTTAACTCAAACACTGGTATTAAGTATGGTAGATTAGCGAGAAGTGTTCACCACCTGATACCATAATTCATGATTGAATTATCTTCACACTACTTCAACCCCATGAGGTCTATCAAAGTTACCTTTCGCTTAGTGTTAAAGGTAAAACATTCCATGAATGCGTCTACAAGTTATTCAAAGCTATGTATGTTGTGCCTTAGGAGTTGATTGTACCACTCTATAGTTGGGCTAGAGAGGGTATCGTTATCTTGGATACTGAAGCATTGATTCATAAATATAGTAACATACTCCTATGCATCTTCCTCTCCTTTGAATCTATCCAACTTGGGCATTTTTAAATGCTCTAGGTATGTAGGAGAAGGTATTGATGGGTGAAACGATTGACTGCAAAGCTAACACAAAGTGGGATTTTGAAGCTCGAACCCAGAGGTATTGTTTTCTATTATTTCCATGTGTTCAAGCAATGCTTTATACGTATTAGAGAATTTTATCTCCTCTTCTTTGATTTGTCTCTATGGGGAAGGGTGAGGAATATCAAGCATATAGCATGGTGGTTGATTTTCATCAACCATGCCTCCATAAGCTGCTTTTAAATATTCCTCTTCTAGTTCCAAATCATCGTAAGCTCCTTAAGGTGTTTCCTGAATTGGCCTACAAGGAGGAACAAACACCTACGAAAGGCGATCTATGTTTGGCCTAGGAGGCAAGTCCCGATTAGGCCTAGGAGGTCAAGGAGGAAATATTTGGTTAGGCCTAGGAATCTTATTTTTATTAAATGTAGGTTACCTCTAATGAACCCCCTATCTATGAGTACTTGGGGTAGGGATCCCATTGTGTAAGGTCTCTTGGAATAACTCATGGGTTTGTTGTTCAATCCTTTATTTTTGTAACTGATGCTGGTAGTCCAAGCATTGTTTATCTAGTTGAAGTTGATTGAATTGAGCTTGGTGATCAACATATATTTTAACAAATTGGTTTATATGATTAGTTGTGTGAGGTCTATTAGCCCTAGAACTATTTCCATGATGCCTATATTCTTTAGGAGGATCTGAAAGGTCAACTATGTGCTTCCCTCGATCGAGAGAGGTTGCATTCACTTGAGACTCAGTCCTAAATAGATGTTCTTTATACTCAGCTGGAGAAGAAGCACATTGTTCTTGCAGGAAATAATGAGACCAAGGAAAATTAGGATTCTCCTTGGGTCTTCCTTCATAAATGAGGAAAGGAAGGGCTGAATTTTCTTGCCCAGGATGATGAGTATCATACTCATCTTGGTACTTATATTGTTGAGACCTATTAGGGTAATTTAAAGGTGTATTTTGATCATTTGGCCCTACCCATGGTGTGTAATCTTGGTCCTACCCATGGGTGGACCAGGTAGACCAAGTAGGCAAGTGGATGCATGGTATTGCTCTATTTTTTTGTGCCTTAATGCATGGTTTCCATTCTTGAAATAAGGCATGTGAAGTATCTATATCTAGAAAGTAAGTTCTATAATTAGGAACAAGACCTGTAGGGGTGTCCCGCATAGGGGTCCCTTGTAGGTTAGGTTCCTAATTTGAAATTCTAGAACTTGGGTGAGTAGGAGGTTGCCAAGGAGGTATAATCATATCCTTAGGGTCAAATCAGAGATGGTCTATGTCTCCTTACCTACTCTCTATAGCATCAACCCTTGAATGGGCTTGGCTGCGAGTGCATACCATAGCTACTTTATTCCAAACCCTACATGATTATCTCTTTTACAAATTTTAATGATGCAACACACAAGAATGAAAACACACAATAATACAAGTATTTATCTCTTTTAAATATTTTATATGTGTTTCCTAAAACTGTTTAGTGTGTTTTTGATTTATTGTTTACAAAGAGATCTCTTTTCACGTGTTTGAATATGGTTGATGTAATTCTCAAATTGTTTAAAGGATTTCACCTGTATACTCGTAGCTCGACAACTGGTAATGAAGTTCATTCATGTAAACCAATAAAAATATGGAGATGAAGCCCATACCCATTCAGGGAGCACAAGTCCTACCAGTCCTCACCCATATTGATCATGGACAGTGATACACCCTCTGAAGAGGAATGTGTGCTATTTTCCATGGCTAAGACTATTCTTGGAGTTAACTTTGGCCAAAAATAAGGTTTGTATCATATGATCCAATGGGTGGATATGAATCCCACCATAGTTGGTCTCTATTAGTGGTTGGGGATGAAGTTCCAACTCACTAATGTTAAAATGTGACGTGGTGTGTGTGGTTCCTTTTATACTTAAAGAAAGTAAACAAAAGAGCACTCAATGAACCTTCACTAAATGCAAAATAATGTTTTACTTTTAGAAGTATTTGAATAAATTATGGAACCTACAAAATGCATACCCTATATATCAACCTAACCATTATGTAGGTCGCAAGAAATCAAACCACACAAATGCATTCCTACTTGGTTATTTTCCTATTTTTTTCTTCTTTTTTGTTTTGAGATTTAAGAAAAGTGAAATATACCTTTCAAAAAAACAAGGAAAAGCAATAAAAAGCAAAATATAACTTTCTCTAAGTAGTAAGAGTGCAAAGTAAGGTTCAGATACTCATCTTGAAAGCCTAATATGTTGTTGTTTCTATCAATTTGAGCTGCAAGACCCCTATTTGGTGGCCATCATAGGGTGGGATAGTTTCCAATTTAGGGATCGTCCCTGGGTGGGACGATTGCTATGGTCATCCCTAGGTGTTCCAATTAGGAAATAAAGGGTCATTTTAATCCAGAATGACTAAAACCTACAAAATTTTAGAGATAAAAATAGGGTTAAAACTTACCTAAATGAAACGAGATAGGGGTCCCACCATGATCACCACTATAGAGCAAAAAAAATGGTGCACCTAGCAAAGGGAAATGAAATGCATCTATTGTTTAAAGCACTAAAAAGAGACATTTAATATAAACATGATGACAAATAAGTGAAAGAAATGAGGGTTGTCTTTATATTAATCCATTTTCCAAATACATGGTTACAAAACATCCCCTTGATGGCTCTTAATTAATACAATTCATTACATAAGTTCAAAGAATCTAATCCTTTTAGAAACTCAAGGTGCACTTCAGTGTCCTCCATGCACTCATGAATTGAAAAATGGGTTTTTGGAACCACTACGATGATCTATCCATATTTGAACTTGTATCTCCTTCCTTGCACACTGAGATACCTGGATCCACACACAAAGAAATCAAATTGGTTAATAGCATATGCGGATTGAGATGAAATCAAATAGATGCATGCAATAGTGAATATAAAAATTACACCAAAATTTAGTGCCATGTATATATTCTAATCTAGAAATGATATATACTGAAATCAATATGAGATTATATGTAGAATCCATGGCTATCCATGGGTGTTCTAATAGGGACTGTTAGCATAAAAAACCTAATAGAAGGTCCAAAACTACTCCAAATTGCACCAAATTCTAGTATGATGCATATAAACTACTCTATAAATGATCTACACTAAAATTGAACCAAAATTGTATGCATATTCATGGTCATCCTTGGGTGTTCCAATTGGTATTGTTAACCATCCCAGGTGGGGATGTCCACCAAACTTGGTGGTTTTTTCCACCAATTCCTCTGGGATATGGTTCAAACTACTCCTAGGGATGTTATCATCAAATTTGGTGATCTAATTCACAAAAATAAATGGGTTTTGGAATGGATTTGCATATTTTTGGGTGACTTGGAAACCTCCTTTGATTGATGAAGATTCCAAGTGAAAACACATGATGAAAGGGGAGAGCAAATATTGATAGTAATTTGTTGCAAAATATTGCAAAGACCTCCCTCTAAAATTGGGTGAAATAACTCCAATTTATAGCCCAAGAAAGCCATAGGGTCAAATGGAAAAGTTAGGGCATGCAAGGTAGGAGTTGCCACTTGTCAAAACCATACCATGCATAGGGTGGGAGAAGTCTCCAAATTGGGCCTCCCATTTGTAGGTTGTGATAGATTTGACAGGCCCTCAATCTATCATAAATCATTGGGTGGAATAAATGCTAGAATTTGATTGCCATTTATCCTACCCTTGACTTTTTAAGGGGCCTAGGCCATGGCCATCCAACCCAGGAACAATTGCTGGTGGTCATCCCTAGGTGGGATGGCCATAAATTGTTGTCATTATGGGGTAGGATGACCATGGCTACATGGCCCAAAAATTCCAAAAATTGGGGTAGAACTTCCAATAAGTGGTTAGGACCACTATTTAACCCCTGAGGGTTGCCCAACGGGGCCATATGGTGTTGATAAGAGTGAGTCATTGCAGTATAATCATATTGACGTAATTTTAGTGTTTATAGGAAGAGTGTTGATGTTCAGCCTCTATTGGTTATTATTTTCCCTATAGGAAAACATGCCCTAATATGGTATTTTAAAATCTACACTTATGCTATCAAAAACCATATTGGAGTAGTGCAATATAATGTATTATATTTTGTGTAATAATGCTTTTAATATACCTTCTTTTGCACTTTATTTCCAAATTGTTAAATTTTGGTTTTGTGGCAGATTTTTTGCAATACAAGGGTTTGAGGTTGTCTTTAACAATAGACACACCTTTCCTTTTTTACTTTGAAAATTTTGATAACAAGTCCGAGTTTCAATAAAAGTAGATAGAAGTTCTTTTACTTGATGTAAATTTTATGCATTTTTCTTTTGCATTCACTTGTAATGCTTTTGATTTTGAGACTCACCAAGTCTCACTTTCATAAGCTTCTATCTCTATTTTTGGTTAGTTATGTTCCTCTCCAAATTTGGAGGATTCTAACCCTTTTGGTGGCTTCTATTGGCCACATCAAGTTGCAGATTTTTGTTCTTAAATAGTGTCTTTAGACACTTGATACAAATCAGACTTTGTGTCTTTTAGGAAACACAAAACTAATTTTCTTTTTAAGTGTGGTATAATAGTATAAGATATTTGCTTTTAATGCACTAATATTACACCTTATAACTCCAATAAAATCTCAAATAAATGTACTAATAATCTATTTTAATTAATCAAGAATAACCTAAAATAAATCTTTAGGAGTTATTCTCCAATTTCAATACAATCAATGTTGTAGGACTTAGTCTTATTTTTAATAATAGATACTAGGTAGTTGATAGAAGCTAATATAGAATCTAATCAACTCCTAATAAATGTGCAATTGAATCCTTAAAAATAATCTATTTTTCTTTGCACTTTTATAAGACTGAAATCTAATTTCCTTTTTGCAACTTTAATCCAATTTCAGGTGCTCCAATAAATCTAATAAGTAGTTCAATTTAATGAATATTTTTACACCATAAGTTGCATACCTTTTTCTATATCTCTTCTCCCACCTTTGTAGAGGATGTGGACCTTGGTGTCAAGAAACACCAAGTTGTTGCTTCTAGTAGGATGTCCTGCACAACTCCTTATTCACCAAATGATGGTCTCAAACTTTCTTTTATGAGCCTAGGATTTGGTGGCTTGTTCTTCTCTTGTGTTCTCCTACTTTTGCTATATATTTGTAGAATTCTATGTCTCTAGAGCGGTGCCTCCTCGATATGAGAGGTAATATTTAAATCTCCAATATTTGGTGAGCTTCTTCTATCTTCAAGTCCTCTTGCCAAGTTTTGAATTCATGCAGGATCTTCTTCTAGGGTTTGACACTCCTTGCCAAATTCTCCTCTTGGTCTTAGTGTTGGATGGTGACAATTATCCCAAGTCTTTCACTATCGGGGACTTCACCTAGATAGTGGATTTCTCCAATGAGTTCTCAAAGAACTCTCTTGATCTTCAACAAGGCTCTCATAGTCTTTATTGGATTCTTGATGAGATCTTCTCAAGGTCTTTGATCTAGTAGTTTTTTATTGGTCCTCCTTTAGACCTTTCCTTCAACCTTCTACTTCTAGAAGTGTTGGTGGTGAGATATTCTCCTGGATCTTCTGATTCTGCTAATTTTGGCTTCAAGAAAGACTCTCCTAGTCCTTCTTCTTCTTCTTGTAAGATTGAAAGTTCTTCAATGAGATATTCTCCTGATCTCTTCTCTTTTACTTCAGGCTTAAGCTAATTTCGAAGAATATTCTCTTCCTAACTTTCTTGTAGGAAGTCTCCCAACTCACTGAATATTTTGTTCCTACAATTAGAATATTAGTATTGAAATATTTAGTCTGCTTCTGAATTGGATATTCTTCTTGGATAACGGTATTGAAATATTGTTACCTATTTTAGTACCAAGGCTCCTATGGCCATTTTTAGTATCAAGGCTTTTTTGGCCTTTTTAGTATAAGAATTATGTGGCTTCTTCTGCAAGGCTTCTATGGCCTTTCTATATCAAGGCTCTTGTGGCCTATTCTGTAAGGATTCTATGGCCTTTATGAATCAAGGCTCTTGTGGATTGTTCTTCAAGTATGAAATTTTGTAATCCAACAATGGATATCTTTAGTCTCCTATATTCACCATGATCCTTCACTAGAAGTCTTCTTTCATAGAATTCTTCTCTCACACGATGAACTAACCTCTGCACTATGAGGGTATGCCAACCATCGGGTAACAAAGTTGGAGTCTCCTAGATTTCTATCATAGGAGGAGTCCCAATCCTCTAAGGATTAATTTCCTACAACAAAAGAAACTTTAGGAACCAGTTAGCAAATTCCAAATGACCTGTATGATCTTCACTAGATGATCTATCAATCTAGTGGATTGAAATGTTGAGTCCTAGTCTTCATGATTTTTTAAAACAACTCTGTGAAAAAGACACTATACGAAAATGATCTCAATATTGATTTAAACTCCATGGCCTCATTGATTGATAAATGTCCCAAAATAAAGGTATCATCAACAAATTGGATATTAGATTCAAAGGGACCATTTTTTTAACATCAATACCCTTGATTTCTCCTTCCATTTTTGCCTTTGAAAAGGATCTCCCTAAGGCTTCTACCAAAATAATGAATAGATAAGGAAAAAGAGGATCACCTTGATGAAGTCCACAAGATGACTTAAAGTACTCAATAGGAAAAATATTGATCAAAATAGAAAATTTTGTAGTGCTATAACAACACCTAATACACTAACACCAACTATAATCAAAGTCAAACATTCTTAGAATAACATGTAGAAAATTCTAGGAAACCCTATCATATGCTCTATTCATATCTAATTTCAAAAGCATGTTTGGTTTTTTCATGGAATGAAGAGAATGTATGTCCTCTTGTGCAATAATTATACCATCAAGAGTTTGTTTACCATGAATAAAATCACCTTGTTCCTCTGAGATAAGACACCCTACAATGCCCTTCAACCTATTTGCCATAATTTTTGAAATAATCTAATAAATCATATTACAAAGGCTTATTGCACAAAAAATATCAAAATATTTTTTATTGCCTTATTTAGAAACCAAGGTAATAAAAGTAGCATTTATATCACTTATTATAGCCTTCCTTTTTTAGGCCTCTTCAACTGCATCTAACATATCACTCTTCAATAAATCCTATTTTTTTTAAATAAAATTGTAGGAAATCCATCGGGGCCAGGTGCCTTGTTAGGATGGAAAGAGAAAATTACTTCATGGAACTCCTCCATAGATATATTCTTCATAAAAATTTCATTTTGTCCTTGAGTGATAATTAATGGAATATTTTATAGAAGTTTATCTTGTGCCTCCTTATCTTGGTAGAATCTAAAAAAATATTTTTTAAATAATTAATTGCTTCCTTCCTTATATCTTCTTCATCCTCAATTTGTTTTTGTTGTAGCATGATTTTTTTTTGTATTTCTATCTCCTTCCTTCATTTCTCTCTAGATTTTTGGAACCAATGTGACTCCTTTTTCAATGCATTATGATAATTAGAAAGTAATTGTTTTTCTTTCACATAAGAATCTTGATCCATTCCATTAATTTCTACTATCTCTAGTAAAATTTTGAGCTTGGATTCAATTTTTTTTTTAAAATTTACCAAAATATTTGGCATTCCATATCTTCATTTGATACTTTAAATATTTCAACTTCTGAACAAACCTTTACATACATGATCCTTCAAATTTTGATTCATCCCACCACAACATAACCATATACAAACAATCAGGGTCTTGGAGCCACATAGACTAGAAGTGAAATGGATTTAGATGACCATTATTAGGTAACTCACAAGTCAAAATAATGGGTTTGTGATCTAATCCTCTAAAGAGATTGTATACTTTATTTACAACCATTTATTGGATAACAATAATCTATCCAATATTTTTATTATATGATATTTACCAATGCATCTATTATCCCATGTATACTGAAATCTTAAGGGACTAACATCCCAAAGGTCATTTGAATTGGAAAATGAAGTAAAATATTACATTGATTTAGACCATCCTGGAATGCCACCCTTCTTTCCCAAAGGAGATAGAACAATATTAAAATCACCCCCAAGAATCCATAGATCATAATGAATCATAATTGTATTTGACAAAAATACACTAAGGTTATTCCAACATCTTTCACGAGGAGTAACTATAGTTAGAGCATAGACATTTATAACCCCAAATTTGGTGTTTTCCTCTTTCATACAAAATAGTCCAGCAACCCAATTAATTTCTCGTAAAATAATACAATCCCATATTATTACAATACCACTTGAAGCTCATGTAGAAGAAACTACTATACAATCATCTATCTTCCAAATCATTTTAAAAGCATCCTTACATTCCTCAATGCTTATGTTTTTTTCTTGTATTAAAATAAACTCAGGGCTATAACAACCTATTAATTATTTAACAACTATTTTTAGGGATTTTATTCATACCCCTAATATTCCATGATATCATTTTCATCATAAACACTTTCTATTTTTATAAGTGGGCTTAGCCCCACTTCTTGTTAACACCTATGATATTTTTATTTGGCTTCCCAAATCAATATCCTTTTGAGTTTATTTTTCTTTTTGTTCCTTATTTTATGACCTTCTTCTCCTTCTTCCCTTCCCACCAACACTCTCATCTTCATAAATATCTCATATTTTTCAATATTATTCAAAATGAGACTTATCTTCTAAAGATTTATGTTTTCGTAAAGAGTCGAAAGTGCAAGGAACAACCTCAATGTTGCCCTAAAAACTCTAAATTGCATATATGATCCTCCATAGCCATCACTTTCTTATGTTGGCATGAAAACCCTAAATTTCCTTGGATATCCTCCATAAGATTTTCTTTACTATACTGCACTTAAAATCCTAAAGTGTAAGGAATACACTTCATACTAATTTCATTTTTATTTTAAGGAGAATATTTTAAGCTACATGAGGATAATAAAGGTGATTTACATGGATTAAACTTGACCTCCTTGATCTCACTTGCTTTAAAACTCATCTCCCCATATTCCTTTGTTTAAAAATTTTCCTTCCCCTCTTTCTTTTCACCTTTAGCTCCTTCTATACTTGAACTTGTGCATTGTACTTCCTCATCCCCCATATCATTTTTTCTTCTAATGGCTGATTTGAGTGAATTGTAATGGCCTTTGTCATCTAATGATGTAGATGGATTTTTCTAGCCACTTTATTAGGAGTTGGAAATCCTTGATTTGAACTAGCTTCTCCTATGATATGGTCTTCTTGTTTCAAATTGAAGCTACCCTCAAGCCCAAAAAATTCTATCTCTTCCTCTATTTTCACTTTGTATTCTCTTGCTATGTGCCTAATTTTATGACATTTGTGACATTAGAATGCAATGTTTTCATATTCCACTTGTTGATCCCATTCTCGTGATTAAGATTTAATCATAATCAATTGCAGTAAACATTAATAAATATCAATGGCAACACATATTTGAGTGTATACAACATGCCTTATTTTCTTAGTAGTTGGTCCCTCCTAGATGGGGGGAAGCCCGAATTCACCTATAATATTACCAATATTCTTCAAAATCTCCTTATTGATGAGTTGATAAGGAATTCCAAAAAGCCTAATCCATACCATTAGCCTTTTAATAGTTTTTGTGTCCAATTTTTTTTTCACTCCAAGGTGTTAAATATAATGCATATTTACCACTAAACCATGGGTTTCCATCAATTACTTTATCCCTTATTTCTAAACTGAAGAAAATAACAAGGAAAAATCCTTTTGGAAGGAAATTCATGGAGTTATTTGAATTCAAACCCCACTTCCACTTAATTCAATTTTGAATATCAAAATAACCTAGCCACTATCCATGAAACTTACATATTAAGCCTCTAGTTTTAAGAATCATTATATCATGTTCAATCATCTCATCCTTCATAATCACTTTTGGTGTAGAATCTACTACATGTATAGGGTTTGCCATAGATTCTCACTTCCTCTTATTTCTAGATAGGTCATCCAAAATTCCAACTTGGCCATTCATAATTTTAGTAAGGACTTTCACAAATGACTTTATTTCCATGTTACCTAGATTTTCTTCAAATGAATCCTTTAAATTTTCCAAATATTTTAAAAAATAAGTGGCACTTGTTCTTTGATCACACTTTGCTTTCTACTTTTTGCTTTCTTACTCACACTTCCTCCTCACTCCCAACTTGTGCTCGCACTCACTTTTACTTGCAATCACTCCCAGCTCATGCTTTCACTCACTTTTGGTTACACTCACTCCTAACTCATGCTTGCACTTGCTTTCAACTCCACTCTCTCCTAGCTTGTGCTCACACTTTTACTTATGGTTGCACTGACTCTTAGCTCATGCTCACACTTGCTTTTGGCTACACTCACTCTCAACTTGTGCTCGCACTCACTTTTGGTTGCATTCACTCATGGTTGCACTTACTCTCGTTTGCTTAATAGAAAGTTTTTATTTAGGAAAATCCATCATTTTTTAGACAAAGGAACACTATTATGTTTAGTGTTACTTTTAATTTTTGAGTTCACATCATAATACAAAAAATATCCTTTTGATATCATCTCTATCGAGCATTTTGTAATTTTTTATATAGCAAAAAAAGAAACATTGAAAGAGAACCCTCAAGGAACAATAAGGAAGAAGTCACAATAGCTCATTTGCCACAAAACCAAACCTATAAATAGAAATACAATAAATAGCACCAAAACTAGAATAAGCAAAATGAGAGGTTTTTATAACAATTGAAGAGGAGGAAACAGTTCTAAAGATACAAGAGATCAAGGTGGGTCTGGAAGAAGGAAAACACAATGAAAAAAGCTAAATAAGATAAAATTATAGAGGACAAGATGTCTCAAGAAACTTTCTCAAAGAAAATATAAAACCATAATAGAAGGTGGAAGAGGTAGAAATGAAGTGAGAGGAGGTTAACCTTCTAAGATATGGATAAGGAGCACATGCAAAAAAGCTAATATAGGCATATCTAGATGAAAAAGAGAACGACCCTTAAGAAATAGTTTAAAAACTAGAGAAACAAGAAAAATGGTAGATGGTAAACTGAACCTTGTTGTTGTTGCATTTAAATGAGGATCCAAACCCCTGGTCAAAGGTAAAAATAAAATTATTATCTTTGAATGTGAGGGTTCTAAATGTCCTAGCCAAATATAAACTAATAAAATATTTTATTAGCATATTGTGTACTATTATAGTCTTATTACATGATAAACAATAGGGGAAAACAAGTTACAAAAAGTAGGTAGGATGATATAGAGCAGAAGTAACTTCTTGAGAGTTCCATTAGAGAGGGATTTGAGTGGTTGGCTAGAACCTAAATATATTTTATGGAGAGCTACTTTATCAAAATCAATGTCACCTTACAATTTGCTTCCACTATAATCTCATAGGTAAAGTAGGCTTCATCAAAAAATTGTATACACCCAACTTCATTGAGCATATAAAAGGTCTTTGAAATTTACTTAAAGAAAATAGTCAAAAATTAAAAAATTAGAAATGGTGGCCAAGGATTTGAATACCTTGCTAATCATGAATGAGATGAAATGAGGGGTTAATAGTTATATATAGGCCATAAGAGATCTATCAAGTTTTTTGACAAAGACAAGCTTTATAGACTTGTATTTGAAGGGGTCAACTACACATGGAATAATAAAATGATAGGATCAACATATTGATGATTGAATATAATTCTAATATATCTTGAATTATATATGGAGGGTTTCCATATAAGACATAGAATAGGCTATAAAATTAGGTATGACTAGACTTATTTGATTTTATAAATGGAAAGAGATAGATCTAAGAAAAACTACCATCTTTGTTTGATTTGGGCAACACGTTTGGACTTGGAAGTAAAAATTAGCAATGGTGGAGTACATTTGCAATAGGGAGTTTCATGTTGTAACTTTTACAAAAGATGAAAATAATTAAACATAAGATAAAAATCTAGAATCGTGATTTTTTTCAAATTATTTTTAAAATGAAGGACAAACTAGAGAATGGTTTAAAAAACATTGAGAAAAATATGAAGGTGAATGGGAACACTAAGTATTTGATTCAATAGGAGAAGATGAATCTTGGTGAATACCATAACATTTTAGCAATAAAATAAAACCACTAGAGGTAAAAGTCTTGAGCACTTTAGATTTAGGAAGAAGATAAAGAAACCATGTTACTACCTTAATCCATTGGACCAAGAACAAAATAAATAGAATCACTATAGATAAAGGGAGTTTATATATCAATAGGAGAGGTGTAGACATGGAAAATTGACCCATTAAGATGATTCATTTTCCTTAGATCATTAGTTTTTCTCTTAGAAAAGTAAGGTAATATTTTATCCAAATTTTCTCTCATAAAATATTCTCCATTCCTACCAAAACATCTACCATTGGATCAGTATCAAAAATATATTTTCAATGGTATAAGTTTTATACCATTATGATACCATTTTGTCTCCCAAAGTGTAGAAAAACTGCACATGGGTCTAGCTATCTTGCCCACATTTTTGGCTAACCTCTATGACAAGGGCCCTTACCCAAGTTTAAGTTTTCTTTTTCCACCCAAAACTATTATAAATAGAGGGTTTGGACTCCCTTTTTATTCAATCAAAAAAAATCTAAGTGATCTTAGTGTGACAAGTTGTGAAGTTCTTCTTTTGTGAAAAGTGCTCTTGATGAATATTTACTTTTGGATTGTTGTGTTGCTTTGCTTTTGTGCTTCTTGTGATTGGCTTCCCTTGGTGGATAAGTGTTGGAGCCTTGAGGAGGAGTATACCATTTCATGGAAGTATTCATCCTTTTTTCCTATTCTTTCACTACCACCAGGTGTCTTCTTACATTTTATTCTTCTTAGGTCATTCATTGTGCATTATTTTTCTTTATTTTGCACTCTTAATTGCTTGTTCACCTTTATTGTAAAATCATGCCCCATCTATTCAGGGTATGATTTTGACAAAGCCAAAATTGTGGTCACCCATTACAGAGCATTATTTTATCTTGGGCAAGTTTGGGGGCAAAGCTTTATTCCCAAACCCTTAAATTATATTTACATGTTTCATCTAGGTCATAATACTATTGTTTGCATTCTATTTTTCTCATAGTGTCATTTCATTGCATCTTTGTTTTTTCACTTCCAAAAATGTCAACAATCAATTTTATTTTTGAACGATAATCTAAAAGGACCAAGGGGGCTTTAATTTTGTGCCTCCAAGCTCGGTCACATAGTGGCCTAAGCAAGCCTCCAAATGCTGATCAAATTTTCTAGGGTTTTGTGAAGTTGTTTTGTAGGTTTGAAGTTGTTTGGATATTCTAGATGAAATTTAAAGCTTGGATCAACCACCGGATTAGATAAGTACCCTAGATAAGATTTCAGACTATTTTTTGTTTTATTTATGTTTATATTTATTTCAGATTTAAATATAAAATAGAAGAAAATATTTTGATTTTATTTCTAGGCATTTGAAAGAGAAAATGTATATAGTTTGCACCTTAGGTTAAATATGTTTGTGCATTCTCTTAAACCCTTGACAAAAATAAAATTATCTATTTTGCAATTTAGGGTTTAGTCATCATTAAAATTCAAGAATCATTTTAGGGTTAGCCCTTGCTTGCTTGTATTGTTGTTTGTCTTGCATTGTTCTTTCATTTCTTAGATTAGATTTTAGAAAGGTCAAACATAGGTTTTTTCTCAATATATAATTAAACATCTCCATCCCAAAAATGGAGTGAGTCCTTAAATAATTTTTGGTGAATCCTTCAATACCCCAAGTCCTAGAGTGTAGAGAACATAACACACCCCTACGGTCACCTTGGACCCTAATGGATCTAGCTAAGAATCATACGCTACAGGGTAGTTTTCCCCCTCTACATATTTGGAAAACCCAATGTGAAACATGCCCTTAATGGACATCTAGGAAGCTCCTTCCTTTTGCCCCTTTTGTTTTACTTTTCAACTATAAGCAAGAACGGATTTAATCTATTTTCATAGAGTTAGAACATGAAAACACTTAAAAATATGCCTTTTGTGTGTCTTTCATTATTTTTAGATATATTTTTCTCCCTTGTCCTTTCTCTTAATCCTATGGCTCCAAATATTAGGAATAAGCAAAAGCTTTTATAATTTGATGTGAATCCTCAAAAGGATGATCAAATTGACAAGGAGAATCCTAATCTAGAGAGAAATGGACTTGGAGAATAATGATGACATTGATCCTATTGAAGGTCCTCATGGTAAGCTCACCTTTAAATCATTTGATCATATTTGTAATTTCTATAAGCAGCATAGGCAAGCCTTTAATAAGGACATGGATGAGGAGACCCTCCTCGAAGAGGATGGGACATCTCATCATCAAACCATTTCTTCTCAAAACATTCACATCAATACTTTTTTTAATCTTCTCATAATGTTAATATGTTTCATAAACCTACATATGCTACTACTATAACCTCGTAACCTCCTCCAACTAGTAGTACATCTCAAAATAATGTTCAATTTTCATCGTATCCTAATATTCCCTCTTTAAACATTCCTTCTTTTGTTCCACAAAATGTGAGTTACCTCCCACAACAATATCATAATAGTGTTAATACCTCCAAAATTAGCCAAGTTCCCTTTCAACAACCTACCTATAGTCCTCCCCTATGGAATTTAGGGGTATTGCACAACAACAATATCGATATGCAAAGATTGAAAAATATGGTGAAACACTTTGCTTTAAGAATATATATAGTTCAAGCACCATGTTTC